>JAJKFI010016058.1:0-21934 GCA_029204185.1 Lerista edwardsae
TAATAATAATAATAATAATAATAATAATAATAATAATAATAATAATAATATTTGTATTTATATACCGCCTTTCTTAGGTCACTAGATTTCTCTAATGACTGTGACTCAAGGCGGTTTACATAGGCAGACTTTATTCATAAACCCAAAGGGTTTTTACAATTTACAGAAACATTCTATCTTCCAAGAACTACATACAGATGGATCTTTCTGGATTTAGTCTTCTTTCTGGCCACCCGTTTGTCTTCTGCTGGCTGATAAGCGTCTTCCCTGCTCCCACCAGAGAAGCAGCTGACCCGGCACACTCCCCTAGCACACTCCCCCTCTCACAAGGCAGCCGGAGACAGCTTAATCAGTCGCAATTTACAAGGTCTGCCGCTCACAGAGACTTCCAGTAGTCCTGAACTGGCGACCTTCAGATCTTCAGCTCTTACCTTCAGGCAAACGGAGGCATTAACCCTCTCGACTAAATCTTCTGCTAATCTAAGCTCTTCATGACCCCCTGAAAATTGGTTCATGACCCCCTTGGGCCCCCGACCCCCAACTTGGGAACCACTGCCCTATTTTCTCAGCCTTGCCTTGACACGCTCCCCTGGACCCCCTTCGTTTTACACCAGGTAAAGAACTAGCCCAGATCTGAATAGACACCTTGGGGACAATGGCATTGCAGAATAGGTAAAAAGTTTTTACTTACTTCTGCCTTGCTGAGACTGCCAGAATCACTATATGCTCTGGGTTGACATAAGAACATAAGAAGAGCCCCACTGGATCAGGCCAAAGGCCCATCTAATTTAGCTTCCTGCATCTTGCAGCAGCCCACCAGATGCCTCAAGGAACACACAAGGCCACTCCCCTGCATCTGGCATTCCGAGGTAGCTTAACTCTAAAGTAAGGAGGTTGCACTAACCATCATGGCCTGTAGCCTGCAATGGACTTTTCCTCCAGAAATCTGTCCAGTCCCCTTTTAAAAGCATCTAGGCCAGATACCATCACAACCTCCTGTGGCAAGGAGTTCCACAGATTAATTACCCGCTGGGTAAAAATGTATTTCCTTTTATCTGTTCTGACTCTCCCAACACTCAATTTTAGTGAATGTCCCCTGGTTCTGGTATTGTGAGAAAGGGAAAAGAACCTCTCCCTATCCACTTTATCCACCCCATGCATAATTTTGTATGTCTCAATCAAGTCCCCCCTCAGGTGCCTTTTTTCTAGGCTGAAGAGCCCGAAACGCTGTTGCCTTTCCTCATATGGGAGGTACTCCAGCCCCGTAATCATTTTGGTTGCTCTCTTCTGCACCTTTTCTAGTTCCCCTATATCTTTTTTAAGGTGTTACGACCTTAAACGTACTGTACACAGTACTCCAGATGTGGCCTTACCATCAATTTGTACAGTGGCATGATAATATTGGCTGTTTTATTCTCAACCCCTTTTTTAATTATCCCAAGCATGGAATTGGCCTTCTTTACTGCTGCTGCACATTGGGTCGACACTTTCATTTAGTTGTCTACTAGCACTCCAAGATCTCTCTCCTGATCTGTCACCGAAAGCTCAGAACCTATTAGCTTATAGTTGAAGTTTTGATTTTTTGCCCCAATGTGCATCACTTTACACTTGTCTACATTGAAATGCATCTGCCATTTGGCTGCCCATTCCCCCAGTTTGGAGAGACCCCTCTGAAGCGCTTCACAATCCCTTCTGGTTTTCATCACCTGATCGTGTCAAACACTTTCTGAAAATCCAGATATATAATATCCTTGGGTTCTCCAGCATCCACATGCTGGTTAACCTTTTCAAATAATTTTAAAAGGTTTGTGAGGCAAGACAAACCTTTTAGGTTTGTGAGGCAAGACAAACCTTACAGAAGCCATGCTGACTTTCCTTCAGCAACGCTTGTTCTTCTACATACTTTAAGATTTTGTCTTTGATGAGGCTTTCTACCATTTTACCCGGAACAGACTTTAGGCTGACCGGCCTGTAGTTTCCCGGGTCCCCTCTCCTTCCTTTTTAAAAGATTGGCGTAACATTCGCTATCCTCCAATCCTCTGGCGCCATGGCAGTTTTAAGGGACAAGTTGCATACTATAGTTAAGAGATCGGCAACTTTGTTTTTCAGTTCCTTAATAACTCTTGGGTGGATGCCATCTGGGCCCAGTGACTTATTAACCTTTATTTAGACAATTAGGTCTAAAACCTCTTTTCTTTTAACCTCTGTCTGACTTAATTCTTTAGTCAGGAGGGGCCGTTGAGGCAGAGGCGTTTCTACAGGGATGGCAAAGCTCTAAGTTTTGCAAGAAGCCTTACCCTGTCGTGTAAATCCCTCCTCTTCCTTGCTGCTGTAGCCAGTAAGCAACGCCAAGATTGGCTAAAACGGTGCAGGAGAGGAGTAATCTCCACTGCAAGGTAAGGCTTCTTGCAAAACTTAGAGCTTTGCCATCCCTGTAGAAACGCCACTGCGTTGAGGCAGCGGTACCTGTCCGATGTCTTGTGCTGTGAAGAGAGATGCAAAGAACTCATTTAATTTCTCTGCAGTTTCTGAGTCCCCTTTTATTTCCTCTTTTCCTCCCTCCCCATCCAGCAGGCCAACCGCTCTCTGGCAGGTTTCCTGCTTCTAATGTATTTGAAGAAGCTTTTATTATTCCTTTTTATGTTGTTGGCCATGCGTTCCTCAAAGTCTTAGCCTCCCAAATCGCCTTCTTACTTGTCTTTTGCCAGAATTTATGTTGTTTTTTATTCACCTCACTGCGGGAAGACTTCCATTTACGGAAAGAAGCTTCCTTGCTCTTTACAGCTTCTCTAACTTTGTTCGTCAGCCATGCGGGCACCCTCCTAGACCGAATCAAGCCCTTCTTTCTATGTGGTATACATTCCCGCTGGACCTCTACTGTGGTTCTTTTAAACAGCCTCCATGCAGCCTGGAGAGATTGGACTATTTTTACCTTCCCTTTCAATTTCTTTATAACTATCCTCCTCAACTGAGGGAAATCTGCCTTTCGGAAGTCAAGGGCATTGGTGACAGATTTGCTCTGCACACTTCGCCCAACATGCATGGCAAGACAGATTGCAGCATGGTCACTGTTCCCCAATGGCTCAGTAACACTTACATCCCTAACCAGGTCCTGAATACCACACAATATTAAATCCAGAGTCACCTCTCCTCTGGTGAGCTCCAAGACTAGCTGCTCTAAGGCAGTCTTGTAGCACATCAAGGAATCTGAACTGTCTTTCTTGACTGGAGCATGAGTTAACCCAGTTGATATGAGGGTAGTTGAAGTCCCCCATGATTACAATCCTGTCCCTCTTTGACACCTCCATGATTTGTTTCCTCATTTAAAGGTCCCCTTCGCGTTTTTGCTCCAGAGGACAATAGTACGCCCCCCACTATTACATCACCCTTTGGGCCCGGTAATTTAACCCACAGTGAATCTATGTTGGAGTTGGACCCACCTCTTCAGTTTCTACCCTACTGGATTCCACCCCTTCTTTGACATAGATGGCCACCCCACCTCCAACACACCCCTCCCTGTCCTTCCTATAGAGTTTATAGCCTGGGATTGCAGTATCCCACTGGTTCTCTGCATTCCCCCAGGTTTCCATTATGCCCACTATATCAATGTTATCCCTAGTCACCAAACATTCTAGTTCTCCCATCTTTGCTCGGAGACTTCGGGCATTTGCATAGAAGCACCTGTATATGGGTTCCCCCAAGAAAGGTCTGTTCTTCAATCCCTTATCCTGGCCTTTCTTTCTACTGGACCAGTTGTCCCATCTTTTTTATGCTTACACTGCTAATTCCCACCCTGCTATTACTCTGTAGTTTTCCAGCTTCTCCTTCTTCATCCTGTAAGGATGAGGCGTTCCGGCTTTCCCCCAGGACTCAGTTTAAAAGCTGCTCTGCCACCTTTTTAATGTTATGCACCAGCAACCTGGTTCCACTTTGGTTCAAGTGAAGCCTGTCCCACTTGTACAGGCCTGGCTTGTCCCAAAATGTTTCCCAGTGCCTAACGAATCTAAACCCTTCCTCCCAACACCACCGTCTCATCCACACATTGAGACCCCTGAACTCCGCCTGCCTAGCTGGCCCTGCACATGGAACAGGTAGCACTTCCGAGAACGCTACCTTGGGGGCTCTGGCTTTCAGCTTCCTGCCTAGCAGCCTAAACTTGGCCTCCAGGACCTCCCGGCTACATTTGCCAACATCGTTGGTGCCAACATGCACCACAACAAGTACCTCCTCCCCAGCACTCTCTACCAGCCTATCTAGACGAGAAGTGATGTCCGCAACCTTCACACCAGGCAGGCAAGTTACCATGCGGTCTCACACCCATCACAGACCCCCCCTCTCTATGTTCCTGACTATAGAATCCCCCACTACAAGCAGCCCTCTACTGCCTTCCCTCTGAGGAGCATCCGTAGTACGACTGGATGCGGGCTTGTCACTGGAAAAAGGGGTCCCCACTGGGGGACTGCTTCCGTCCATACCAGGTTGTCATCCTCCAGCCCTGAGACTGAGCAGCTGAGGAGCTGCCCATCTGAGGGTGGGACGAAGCCTGCAAGTCCCCAGAAGTCTCACCATGGACATAGGATTGAGTTGTTACTTGACTGCAATGGGAGGGCTTTAGCAGTGTGGGGCATGTGTTCTAGAGCAGAAGTTCCCAAACCTTTTACCATCAGGACCCACATTTTAGAATGACCATCTGTCCGGGACCCACTAAAAGTGATGTTCTGGTCAGAAGTGCCATCATTGTGATGCCAGAGCCTGCTGCTTTCCTGAGAATGCAGTAATAAGTTGGGTTATTTTCAGATTGCAAAGTGAATCAGAAAGAAATAAAAGTCTATTTACAATCTTGACACAAGCAAAACAAGCACACAGCCCTCCCCCATTCCAGCACCTCATCTTCCCAGATTTTAAAGATGGCAGCTCTAGGTGCTTCACAGTCCACCAGAAATGGGCTCGCGACCCACAGTTTGGGAGCCATTGTTCTAGAGACTAGAGCGGGGAGAAGGAAGTGCTCGGGCAGGGATAAACCTCCCTCGTCCATTCCTGTCACCATGACAGCTACAGCAGTGGTGGCAGGAAAGAAGGGGGTCTACTGCTGAGCATAATGGTTAGAGCAACAGCAGCCACCAAGTTGTATAGATGTTCTCCATTTTGGTTCAAATGGAGCATGGGGTCGTTACACTCTCTTTCAGTTTTCCTACCCACCATGAGTGTGTGTGTGTGTGGGGGGGGGGAGAATTCAGTTGCATTCTTTATGGGAGCCGCCTTTCCTCATTCTACAGAGTTACGCCAGGTTCTGCAAGAGTTTGTAGCAATAACTTTTATTCTACTACAGTCTGTTTCTCCCACTCGAGGTATGTGAGATCGAGATAGATTGCCACACACTTGACAAGGAAAATTCATTCCTTGCCCTCTGGGAAACATCCATTTGCTGACAGGTTTTTGGAAGGCTGGCACGTCAAGGTTTTTACTTTTAAGGGTTCAATACTAATCAATCTTCTAATTTAAAGGAATCAGTGGATGTCCACAGTTTGAATCTCCTGGCTGTGAAGAATGGAAAAGTTGCTCTTTTGAAGGCCTGGCAACCTTGTTACCTACCGGATCATTTCCAGGCAATTAATATGTAGGCAATTGTCAGGTCTTTTATTTTGGCTCATATATACTCATCTCCGAGGCGACAGAGTCAGTGTTAAGGAAAGCATTTTAATTGGTTTGAGATATTAGTGAGGAAAAAAAAATCACTTCATTTGCAAAATTAAAAAAGAGAGAGAGAGAGACAGAGAGAGATAGAAAGAGAGAAGGTGCCTCAGCTATTAATTTGGGGAAAGGATTGTATATTTCAGCGGTGCAGTTATTCAAGTGTGAAATACAGAAAAATGTTAATTGAGGCAGACTTGTGAAATGAAATTAGTTACAAGTGGTCTGTGGATGAGCAAAGAGATTTCAGGACGAAGGTACCTCAGCCAGACCTGGAGGTTAATTCGTTAAAGATAATTGGAATGTTAAACAGTGCCCCATAAAGAGAAGCTGCCAACGTGTTGTAAAAAAATTTTTTCCAATTGAATTGTATGCTAATTACTAATATTTATAGGCATTCTATACCTCTTTGATATACCTGGCTAGCCTGATTACGGCTTGTAATGCGGGGGAATCTCTGCTTAGGAAGCAAAACCATGGAGCCGGTGTCACCTTGAGAACAAGGTTGAATGGTTCCTTTTGGGGCTGAACTTCTGAGCGGCTTTCCAACTTTCTTTTTCTACCATGTCGCGCCAGACTACTGCTGCAGTGGCATAACTACCACATCTGGCACCCGGAGGCAGTTTTTTTAAAAAACACTCCCAGCCCTCAAAAGGCCTTAGGAAGGCATTTTGGGTTTCTGCGAAAACTGGAAGTGCCTGGAAGTGCCTTTTTAAGGCCTCTGGGAGGCTTTTTGACACCCAGAGAGGCTGCATGCAACCTTCCTAAGCTTCAGAAGGCTACTTTTTTCACCTTGGGTTTACCATTAGTGTGCGAATTAACACCCCTTCAATGCATGGTACCCAGGGCAATTTATCCCCCTGCACCCCCTAGTTATGACACTATACTGCTGAATATGTCAGGGCAAGCTTCTGGCGACATGGGACAATAGGGTGACAATCAGCGGCGGCATTCAGCCGGTACGCTGGGCAGGAGGAATGGGTGAGCGCAATCCTAACCAACTTTCCAGCATTAACATAGCTGTGCCAATGGGGCATGTGCTGCACCCTGCAGTTGGGGGCAGTCACAGAGCTCTCCTCAAGGTAAGGGAATGTTTCTTCCCTTACCTCGGAGCTGCACTGCCCTTACCCTAGTATTGTAAAGTTGGTTAGGGTTGCGCCCTAAATCATTTCCACAATCACTAAAAAAAAAAAAGTGGTTTTGTAACTATTTACTTTTCAAAGGCAATGTGTACATTTTGTTTGTTTATTTGTAGGCTTGCCTGTATGCAATCTTATACAAAAATGTGCGTCAGTCTATTTGGTCCATTAACTCACATGCACTTTTTAAGAGTGCCTTTTGATTAGTTTCCATTCCACCATAGAGATATTCTGCCTATCCTAAATTGCACGCATATCTCTGAGATTCTACAGGCATTGGTGTGAACTTGGGGTTTCCAACTGGGCCCTGCAGCTCCTAAGGCTGGCCCCGGGACAACCGATAGGGAAGTAAGGGACTTACCCCCCTCCCCAATTCTCCTTCTCTTGAAGTACCTCAGATGTTTTGCCCCAGGCTGGCTTTCGGCTAAGCTTAGTAACAGCTGTGAAGCACATCTGAGTATATTGATGGACAATGTTCATTTTGGCAAGGAAAAGAAAACAAAAAGTTATCAAGTGGGTTCTGCTTTTAGCCCTGACGCACAGTACCAGTTATAGAGTAACTGCATGACAGTGGAGTTAGGTGGTTACCTTTTAAGTGGGCACATGAACTCATATGTAGCAGCTGCCTGGGGTTGTGGTTCAGATCAGGGACACAGCATGGAGACGCAGGATATTTCGCTATGTACCTCCATGCCATTTTCCCAACCAATATTGTGCAGCCCCTCCCTGAATCAGCTATTTAGCCCTGAAAGTGCCAACTGCTACAACGCATATCTGCAAATGAAGAAGCCACAGCTTTGACCGGTAAAAGAAGAGCACTTTCTATAGATCAGAAAGTCAACTAAAAACTGTGCCAAGCTGGAACTAAACACAGTGCCATTACATGGATTTCATCTGTGTTCATTTATTAATGAAGACATAAGTCTTCCCAGCATATATTTACTTTGGCTTGGGTTCTTCATGTTGCATTTTTAATATGTCCAGATGCTTTTGTATCACTTTACAAAGGTGGCTGTTTCGATGCTGCACCTTTGGGCATAATTGCAAGTTCTGGAACACATTATTGTTTATTTATTCCTTCCCCAGCTGCACCCTGGCACCAGTGGGCATGCTAATAGAATGCCTCAAGCTGTGGATCATTGAGATACAGGCTGAGATCCTATGCACACATACCTGGCAGTAGTCCCATTGAACATAATGGGGTTTACTTTTGAGTAGGCATGCATAAAGGTAAAGGTTTCCCCATGACCGAATGGTCTAGTCGTGATCGACTGTAGGGGGGGCAGATCTCCATTTCTAAGCCAGCATGACTATAATCCGAGGTGCACAGAACACCATTTACCTTCCCACTGAAGTGGTCCCTGTTTATCTATTCGCATTTTTACGTGCTTTTGAACTGCTAGGTTGGCAGGAGCTGGAACAAGTGACGGGAGCTCACTCCATTGTGTGGTCTTGAACTGCCAACTTTCCAGTCAGCAAGCTCAGCAGCCACAGTTTAACCCACAGCACCACCACTTCCCAATGCATACACATGCGTAGAAGTATTTTTTTACTCAGGGCACAACCCTAACCTGGCGTAGCACCAGCACAGTGTTCTGTCACAAACTAGACCAGCACTGTCACAAACGTGCTGTAAGGCACATCTGTGCTGTGGATTTGGTCGCTGGGCTGGTGCAAGTAATCCCCTTGTCCTGCCCTGAGCTGCCGCCGCCTCTTAACATCATTAGGATGCAGCACAAGTGAGCCAGCCTGCCTAAGGTTAGGACTTCACCCTTAGAGCACAATCCTAAAGGTGCTTTAGGCCAGCACAAGTTGCTTGTGTGCTGCAAACCCGCCGTGAAGTGCATTTGCGCCACTCTTGGAGCCAGGGAGGCTGGCACACGGACAAATTTGGAACAGTGGGTTTAGGACTGAGCCTGCTCTGTCAAGTCTAGGACATGGTGGCACTGTGGGTTAAACCGCTGAGCTGAGCTTGTTGACCGGAAGGTTGGCAGTTCAAGACTGCGTGATGGAGTGAGCTCCCGTTGCTTGTCCCAGCTCCTGCCAATCTAGCAGTTCAAAAGCACGGAAAAATGCAAGTAGATAAATAGGTACCACTTCGGTGGAAAGGTAACAGCGTTCCATGCACTACAGTGTATAGTCATGCCGGCCACCTGACCACGGAAGCTTGTCCTCGGACAAAACACCGGCTCTACAGGCTTAGAAACGGAGATGAGCACTGCCCCCTACAGTTGGTCACGACTAGACCATTCAATCATGGGGAAACCTTTAGCTTTTACTCCTCTGTTATAAACTAATAAGCTCTGCAGTTAATATATTGTACATGTTAAGTTGAGGGATGTGGTGGCGCAGCAGGTTAAGCCGCTGTTGCTGAGCTTGCTGATTGGAAGGTTGGCAGTTCAAGACCACGTGACGGAGTGAGCTCCCATTGCTTGCCCCAGCTCCTGCCAACCTGGCAGTTCGAAAGCATGTAAAAATGTGAGTAGATAAATAGGGACCACTTCGGTAGGAAGGTAACCGCGTTCCGTGCACCTCGGCGTATAGTCATGCTGGCCACATGACCACGGAAGCTTGTCCTCTGACAAATGGAGATGAGCAACACCCTCTATAGTCGGTCACGACTAGACCATTCAGTTGTGGGGAATCTTTTACCTTTACCTTTACATGTTTAGTTATGTGTTGCTAGCATAATTCACCCATCAATCAATGCAGATGAGTTGGGTGTCTATGCTATTCTTTTCATTCCTAATCCCAAGTGTGAAAAATAGGTGCACACTCTGTACACACTCTGTACACACATTTCAGAGTACACACTCTGAAATGCAAATATGAATTTAGAAATTATGAGCCTTGAACATTGGCCTTTTAATATTTAATATTTCTTTTTAGAGCGGTTAACAACCATTGCTATGCTTTCAAATTTATCTGTTTAGTATCCAGGCTGGCTTTTAAAAAGTGGATGCTATAAATTTCTCAGGGTCGGTTCACTGCCATTTTTCTCCATGTAGCTAAGTATGTCACTTCATAGCTTTGTAGAAAAGGGCAGCTGTGAACTGAAGAAGGGGTGTGTGTCATTTTTTGTGATTGTGCAACGGCATAGCTAAGGGGGTGCAGAGGTGCAATTGCTCCAGGCAACAAGCGTTTTGGGGGGGCGGCGGCAACAAACTGAGCTTGACACTAGTGGTGAAAATTGTGAAAATTTCGGTAAGTACAAATAATACCATCATTTTATATATCATTGGAAAGATATGTTAATGCAGAATGCAATGAAACAAATCTCATTGGAATATCTCTGCTCTATCCAAAGTTATGGCCAATTAACCAGAAAACTTTATTTACTTAAGTAAAATTGATTTCGTCGTGGAGGAGGGAAAGTGATAAAATCTTCTTTGACCCTGGGTACCAGATGGCTTAGCTAAGCCACTGTGGTTGTGGCTGCAAGCCGAAATTGCAATGAAGATGGCTGCTGATTCACAATGGCCTTTTCCCACATTACTCTAACTACAGTTGGGTCATACACAGTAGGGTGTGGGATCAGGCTGTGTGCGAAACAGCCTTCCAGTGCATGAAAATGCCATATGTTTTCTCTATTAGCATATAGTGGCAAATTTAGGAAACTGCTTTTTTTCTCTTTGTAGGACTACAGGATAGCTTTTTGTTTCAGTCGGGTGCAAACTTGCAAACACTCTCTTACGCAAGGGTGCCCCCCCGCCCCAAAATGAGAACACTGATAGAGAGATCACTTCGTGAGGATCAACTGAGCTTGTAACACAATCTGCAGAGTTGCATGCATACTCTTATGATATTGGAAACATAATTATCAAGCTTAACTTAATTAGACTAATGCGTACAAAATCTGGTATAGCAGATTGTGGCAAGTGAATTATATCTACCCATTAGAAGGCGGAATACAGAGCAAGCAAAGGCAAGCTCCATTGGACCCAGCCGCCCCCCCCGTGTGTGTGTGTGTGTGCGTGTGTGCGTGCGTGCGTGCGTGCGTGCTTGCATGTGAAATTATGAAGAAAATATGAGCCCCGACAAATATACAATATATTACTCTGTATTACTCTGTATTACTCTAGCTCTCTAGCAGAATGAGTGATATGATGTTTCCAATAAAACAACACAGCACCATCTTGTTTTTAAGGAAAACAAAGCCACATCTTCTGAGCTCAGATGTATAAAGCAGTGTTATTCAAACTATGGGTCGGGACCCACTTGGTGGGTTGCGACCTGATGTCAAGTGGGTTGTGGAAAGCTGGGAGCAGCCATCTTGGAAACTGCAGACCTTACTCTTGTTATATTCCTTTCATTAATGTTAACAGTTTGAATTTTCAAGTGAGGGTTTTTTTAAAAAAATTGTCTTTAGTTCTGTGCTTTTACATCATATTTTGTCCTCATCTTGCTTTCTGTCAGGGATGTTTTATAGTTGTACAATTGCTACAATCAAAGAATGTCAATTAGCTTTTCAGGAGTGTCATTTTATTATGTTACAATGACAGCACTTCCTGCTTGATGATGTCACTTCCTGCATCCCAACATCACTTCCAGGTTTATGACATCACTTCCGGTGGGTCCCGACACACGTGCCATTCTAAAAAGGGGGGTCCTGGTCTAAAACATTTGAATACCACTGGTATAAAGGATAATTTGGTCATTTGTCATGCTTTACTGCCATGATTGCAGGCTATATACAATTTCCAGGTCAAATATGTGTGGGAAGTATTGAATTGTAGGGTATCAAATGGCCATGTACTACATAAATTAGGGAATGGAAATTTTGCCATTTGCAAATGACGAAACGGAGTGTGTCATCTGTTTTTGAGGGAGATGAAATTGGGACCCACCACTGGGGACAGAGCGGCAAGTGACCATTTTTTTTCCAGGTACCTCTGTTGGAACAATCCTATAACCCCCTTTCTAGTGCAGTATGCAGGGTGCAGGGATTGTGCTAGCCAGATTCTGGATTCCTCTGGTCCCGAAGCAACCAGCTTCTCTCCACCTGCTCTCCCATCAATATTGAGAAGCTGCAATAAAGAGGCAAGCATTTTTCGTTTGTCCCCAAATCCCCTACAGGAGCATTTATTCAGGTGATTTTCTCCATTTTGGTCTTCCTTCCTTCAGCAATGGAAACTCAAGATGGCTAGACCAAAGTAGAATGAACAGTCAAATTATATCACATGAATGATAGCATGAACATAAATCCAGCTTCAGTCAATTCAAATGGGATCGGACGAAATGCCTGCCTCACTCCAAGGAATGACCAAGAATGACCGCTACTCTGGAGGATGTAAAACCATAAGCCAGCGGTTCTCGAACTCTCCGGGAGTTTGAGAACCACTGGAAGGGCTTGCAGCGGCGGGGAAATGGGGGCTGCAAGTGCTTCTGGGGACGTCATGGGTCTTGGGGGACTTACCACAGGCTGCCCCAGCATCCTGGAGGGTCGAGGAGCCCCGCGGACCCCTCTTCAGGGCTCTCCAGGCGTTAGAAAAAAAATGATTGCAAAACCAGACGTGGGGTTGCAATTGTGTTTTTTAAAAAAATTTCTAATGCATGGGAAGCCCTGCAGAGGGGTCCGCAGGGCTCCTCAACCCTCCAGGGCGCTGGGGCACCTGTGGTAAGTCTCCCCAGACCCACGATGTCCGCAGATGGTTGCAATGGTGTCGCTGCCACTTCCCCGCCCCCAGCCCTTAAGGGGAAAGCAGCCAGGCTCTTCCGGCTGGGGCGTCATGCCAGCCCAGTTTGAAAACCCCCTGGCGTAGACATACAGTGTTGGGATTTTTTTTTTTTTACAGAAATGAGAAGTGCAGGAAGCGAAGTCATATGTTTTTCTTTCCTTATCGCCATTGTACCCCACTCATTTGTCCATGAGTTATTTCTGCTTAGAGATTCTCTACAATTCACGAAAGGAACGGGCGCATGCCCAGGTTGTCACCGTTCTCAGCTCAAACCTTAAGTCCCACTGAGTTCAATGGAACGTACTCTCAAGCCAACGGGCGTCACACTGCAGCATCCACAAAGCCCAGAAATCAGAAATAGCAAGTCACGAGTGTGTCATTTTCACTCTAGAAACAAAAGGGTCTATTTGAAAGCCTCAGCATCTTGGAAGAGAGAGGCGCATCGTGTTGCGTGTGCGTAACGTGTGTGGCTTGAGCATGCTCAGTGCAATGATGCTCGTTTCACAGCCCCTCCTGCCCTTCTTCAGCAGGTGATGAGAACTTGAGTCTTTCTTGAGAGAGCTCATTTTTGCCCTTCGCCCAGTTCTGCTGCCTCCTTTTTCCCCGCTCTAGGGAGGTTCTGTTGCTTCCTGTCAATAACAGCCACTATCAGTGCCACTTCTCAGGTTTTCAATGTATTTAAAATATTCTTTTCATCCGGCTTCTTTTTTTTTCCACAGTGGCTTTTAAGAGATGAGCTTACCGACTAGTGGGAAATTTGTCCTTGACTAAGCATGTCTTCCAAGAATGACACAAGGGCAGCAGAATATCAATAGCGTCCGGATGCTGCTGGTCCTTTAGACGTTCTCAGAGGCAGAGTAAATGCCATTCGTATTGGCAGTTTATAATGGGAACATTGAGATACTAATTTTTTTTTAACTATAGAGAGGCCCTTTTGCAATAGATTCTCTCAGCCTTTGAGGATGTCAGTAACTAGAAGAAGGTCAGATCCCTTGGAGAGGTTCCCTTTCTAAGACCCTGTGAAATATTCATGGCTGTACTCAGGTGTTTGGATTGGATGGAATCCTTACCTGCAAGTGCTGCAAACACTATTTTAATAGCCCAGTATGATATGGATGCTGTGCCAATGGTGCTGGTACCTGTAATGGAAAATGTGGAAGATTACCCCAAGGAGATGGGGAATGGAATCAACAGTGGCCCCTGGTCTGTGTCAGCCGGGAATCATATGGTTGACCCCAGAGCCTCTGCATGCTGCTAGTTCACAGCTGCAGCCGAGCAGGATGATGAGGACCTGGGAATAAAGGTAGAAGCTCATTCTCAGACAGGTGTGGGTGTAGAGAGGTATAACACCAGAACCAGCCACTAAAATCGAGTGTTGGGAGAGTTAGAATGGATAAAAGGAAATACCTTTTTACCCAGCAGGTAATTAATCTGTGGAACTCCTTGCCACAGGAGGTGGTGATGGCATCTGGCCTAGGTGCCTTTAAAAGGGGATTGGACAGATTTTTGGAGGAATAGTCCATCGTGGGCTATAGGCCATGATGGGTGGTGCAACCTCCTTACATTAGAAGTAGGCAACCTCAGAATGCCAGGTACAGGGGAGTGGTAATAGGATGCAGGCAGCCTGTTGCCTCGTGTGCTTCCTGAGGCACCTGGTAGGCCACTGTGAGATACAGGAGGCTGGACTAGATGGGCCTTTGGCCTGATCCAGCAGAGCTCTTCTTATGTTCTTATGAAGAGTGTTGCGGAGAGGAGTAGAAGGAAGGAGTTTGGAAAGTGTGACTGACGGATGGATTGTTTGACTGACTAATGGATTGGATGGAGGATACTTGAGGCTGCTGGGACTGTGATTATGGTTGAAACTAAGGTTGCTGTTGGAGACTGTAGGGATTTATGGTGTGGCTCAGTGGTGGTATCTAAAGCAGGAGGAACCGGTATGCTGGGCGGGACTTACGTGTGATTGGCTGCCCATCCAGCTAATCGGTTCAGTTCTGCCGCCTGCCCGCCCGCCGCGCGGGCTGCCCTGGCCTCGGAAGGGGCGCCTGCTCGCCGGGGGGGACGAGTGGGGGGCGCACCGGGTGCCTGGGCGAGCAGCGGTGGGGCGCGCCAACTGGGCAGGCGGCGGAACAGAACGGACGGGCTGCCAATCAACCGTACATCCCGCCCAGTGTTCCAGTTCCTCCCGCTTTAGATACCACCACTGGTGTGGCTGCCATGCCCCTGGAGCTACCGACTGGAGCAGGAAGGAGGACCTGTGTGGCTGAGCAGGCACACTGACTGCATTTTGCCTCCCCATGTGTGGTGGGGTTTAGTGGTGCCTTGTGTAAGACTGAGGTGGCTTTTGATGATAGATGGGGAAGCTAAGTCGCCTACTGCAGGCAAAAGGTTGCAGAGAGGGAATTTGGGACAACAGCACCCAAACCCGTAAGGTGCATTCTTCCTGGTCACTGGTGCATTCCTCCCAGTAATGCCTGAGCAGCCCTTCCCAATATTGGCCCCATCATCCCTGGAGCAGCACCCGACATCAGGTTGATGTCCAAAGAGTCAGTTCTCATGTCCATCCAGCCCTAATGCCAGTGTCCAAAGAAGCACGGCCAGGTGGTAAACTGAGCAGGGGGCGGGGGCAGGCACAGAGTCCAGGAGGGTCCACCACTGGAGTGATATCTCCCCAGCAGGGAATAAGCTACATCAGTTGTTCCCAAACCTTGTGGCATCAGGACCCACCTCAAGAAAGGTTGGCTTTACCAGTTGCTCAAGCCTCTGTAGGTGATTGGGCAGCAGTGCTTCCCCACCACCACCCAAGCCGGAGGTTGTTTCACACATAATGTATATAGAGCCTGAGCTGCCTTGTCCATTTTGAGATCCAGCAAACATTGGGTGGTGGCCCACTGGTGGGTCATGGGCCACAGTTTGGGATCCACTGAGCTACAAAGAAACAGTGCTCACCAACATGGGGCATGGTAGGGTGCCCCAATAACACGACACACAGACACAGACACATACCTAGGATGCCACAGCACCCCCCAGCTCTACAAGAGCTACTGTGGTGCAATCACTGCAGGGCCTGCTTATGGAGCCTTATCAACACCCCTCCCATCCTTGGCTTTATAGTTGGCACCTGCTGGCACCACTACCTATATGCTGCCCCTTCATCCCCCTGCCATTGCCTTTCTCTTGATCCTGGCAGCAGAGAACAGGGGGCTCATGACCACAGAGGAGCATCTCCCCACCTTTGGAGCCCAAGAAAGCACAGGGTGAGGATACTACAGACCCTGGCAGTACACCAGCCTTCCAATAGGGTTGCACATGCAGAGGGTTTCCCACATGCCTTGGCAGGACTTTGAAGTGTTCCCTCACTCTTGCTCCCTTCCCCATAGGCATGGTTTGAAAGGCAGAACGCCATGTTATGCATTTTTATTCCCAGTTCTCATTTTTATTCATTTTCAGTGTTTTAAAAGTGTACTCAGCAGGTCGTAGAGGTGATAACAGTGTCAGAAGATGCAGCCGCAGTATTATTTCTAATTGGAAAAGGAATCTATTTTGATTTTTGGAAAACATCTTAATCACCAACATGCGGTGTTTTGCGTTTTTATTCCGGTATGTTCACACCCAAAAGGCAGTGTTTTTGTGTTTCGATGTGTTTTGAACCCAAATAAACACCCCTAGTTATGAGAGTGGTTCAGCTCATGGTGGGCCATGGTTAAGACCAGGGGTTGCCAAACTCTGACCTAAGGGCTGAATCTGGCATCCCCCTGATCTTTCCCTGGCATGAACGGCTCTTACCGTTCTCCTCAGGACACTTCCAAAGACCCTGACTGTAGCATCCGGGGGTCCTCGCCACCAGCCGCTTCTGCATGGAAGTCCATGCGTGAGACATGCTGGGGCAGCAAACCCCGGGTGCGGCTAACCTCAAAGACCTCCTGGGGCTGGAGTCAGGGTCTTCGGAAGCTTCCCCGGTGGAAAGGAAAGTCCCGTTGGCGCCGGGGATGCTTTTCTCCAGTGCAGCTGTTATGTATGCAGGAGGATAGCCAGGGGTTAAGCCTGAGCAAGAAGGGTGGAAGGGTGGAGCTAATCACCCCTCCAATCAGGAGCCCTGAGCTATATGATTCCTGAGTTGAGTTAATATTAAACTGGAAAACTGGAGTTGAGTTAATATTAAACAGGGGTTGGGCTGTTGCCCTTCAGTTCAATTCTAACTGTTGCCTGCTGCAATAAACGTTCAAGCTGCACCTGCCTTGTCTGACAGCGCAATCCTACACTGCCCGTCATGTCGACGCTACATCATAGCGTCGACGCAAAGGACGTAGCACTGATGCAGGGGCGCTGAGCGGCAACCCCGTGTCAGCGCTACAGCTCTCAAGTCGACACCACAAGTAGCGTCGACTTGAGAGCGCTGACGGGGAGGCTCCCTTGCACCAACCAAAGCCGGTTGGCGTGAGGGAAGCTCTGCCCCGTTTCGGGTCAGGGATTGGCGACGGGAGTGGGGTTGGGGGCAGGATGTGGGCAGGTCCATGATTTGACCATATGGCCAAACCCTATACCTGCTTGGGAGGCCTCATGGCCCCGATTTGGGCTATGTAGTCTCCTCGGATCTGCGCCTGCTGTTTAGCAGGCGCAGATCCGAGAAGCCGCTTAGGGGAGGCTGGAGCCTCCCCTACGATTAGGGAGCAAACGTTCCCTTGCTGCAGGGAGGCTCCAGCCTCTCCTATGCAGCATTGGATTTGGCACTGGCCAACCGGCCTTGCTAATCCAGCGCTGTTTAGGATTGTGCTCGTAGTTTCTACAGCATGGACCCCAATATATAACAGCAACGGCCACCAGATTTGAGACTGCTGGTTAGGACCATCACCAGTGGTGGGATTCAGGGGGTTCGCCCAGGTTCTATAGAACTGGTTGTTAAATGGCCGGGCCCCGCCCACTCGCTTACCTTAGCTGGCTTTGGGTTTTTTTTTTGGCTCTGGCTATGATGTCATAGAACCGGTTGTTAATTTATTTGAATCCCACCACTGACCATCACCCATGTCATGATTTCAAGCGAGGATAAGCAGGTTTGCCCTCCTAACTACTGCACTGCTCCTCGCTTAGTCATGAACTCTGGGGACCCGCCAGAGCTACCGAGATGCCCCTTCACGTGGAAATCCACCGCTTCAATCTGCTGCGTAGCTAATAAACAATTATTGAGGTCCCTTTGGGCTTTACACAATCCCCAAAGGGTTTGGGCTGTAATCTTTTTCGACAGGCCTTTTTCAAATCCCTTTTTGGATTGCCATCTCCTTCAGTGTTTACCCCTTATCTTTTCTGATTTAAATGTCATGGCATTTAACTCTGAATCATTATAACAAAATGGAATATAAAAAGAACCAATAACACCACCTAACAAGTGAATCCTTTTTTTTTTTTTCTCAAAGTGAATGTTAAATGACAAGGAGACTTTACTCCTCTCTTTCTCCCTGGCGTCTGTCAGCTTGCATCATCAGATGCTCTGGGAGCGCCTTGTTGATTTTTCTGTCAAGAACTGTATAACAGTGAGTTGATTTGGTGGAATAAGAGGAAGGGAGGAAAAAAAGGGAACGGAACCTGGAGGCCAAATGCAGTATTGTCAATTAAGCGTCCTTGTCACTGTCTCGGAATGTTGGTCTTCCTATGGGCAGGGCCACCCCAACATTATCTCCTGCTGCCCCAAATGCTTTCCAAATGCTGCCCCCCTTACCAGCCTCTGTTCCTGTGACGCTCTAGCCCTCCACTCTTTTATCCTCTATACTTCCACTCTGTCCCCCTCTTTCTTTTCTATTCCAGGGAGCAGAAGGATCAGGATAAGTGGAGGTGAATGGTTGACAGGAGTCAGTGTCCCAGTCTGCCACCTGAAGCAACAGTTTCAGGTGGCCTCATGGATGAGCCAGGCCTCCCAATGGGTAGGGTTTTCTATCGCCCCCTACAATGACAAAATTAATACATTTTAAGAACCTGTTCATGGGTCAAGACATGGCTGGCATGAAGTTGCTAGTCTAATTGATTAGTCAATGAGTGGTCATTTTTTTTCAAGTTACAGAATTTCAACACAATGGGACATATCTCCTCCTTGACCATTTTTTCATCATTTCCCAAGAAAACTATTTAATTCGACAAAGGAGTGATACTAATTGACTCAGTAATGATCCCATTTAAGAAGTTATTAATTGTTTTCACTAGGGTTAAAGTTTATTTCAAAGTGCAGTGAAATCTTACATCTTCTGTCAAGAGATTTTTTTATTTGAACATAGTTCATCCTTCTCTTATTTCTGTAAATTTTAAAGGAAAGCACTATAAATTACAATGTCACTATCACTAGCCCCAGCCACATTGCAGGAAAAAAAAAATCTGTTAAGTCGTAATTGAAAACATTTGGCACAAAAGACAGACTATCTTTGTGTTTGATGCAAGTGTGACGTTGCAAAATGTTGGATAATAGGGATTAATATTCCAAAATTGGGAAAATGATTCAAGGGTAATAGGCTACCATAGAATGCCAGATGCAGGGGAATGGCAGCAAGATACAAGTATGTGGTTGTCTTGTGTGCTCCCTGAGGCATCTGTTGAGCCACTTTGAGATACAGGAAGCTGGACTAGATGGCCCCTTGGCCTGATCCAGTGGGGCTATTCCTATGTTCCTATGAGTACATGAGTACATGTTCCTATGAGCCACCAGAGAAGCGTCTGGTTCTGGTGGCTGTCAAAGAGAAATGCTGTGAAGAATTTACCTCAGTATTTACCTCAGAATTTACCTCAGAATGTCAGGTGCAAGGGAGTGGTAATGAGATGCAGGCATCGCCCTGAGGCATCTGGTAGGCTACTGTGAGATACAGGAAGCTAAACTAGATGGGCCCTTGGCCTGATCTAGCAAGGCTTTTCTTATGTTCCTATGTAAAACTATTAAGGGTGCATCTTAATTTGTGCTGGATCAGCCAGGCTTTGGGGGATTTTCTCATTGCTTGAGTTAGTGACTCACCTGGTGCCCTGATTAACCTCTGGAATGGGGAGATGACCAGGGCCCTCGCTCCTGAGTGGCCTCTGCCCAGCTGCAGAGTAAGAGCAGTTCCTTGGTTTTCCAGGGAACTGCAGATGATGAAGCAGCAACGAAGACATCTAGAACGACCGTGGTGAAAGACTCATGCCAAATCTGACCACACATTCTCATTCTAGAGCCTATTCTCTGGTGGTGGTGGTGGCAGCTAAGAGGCCATTCTTCTCTTCATTGCATCCAACTGAGCTCATTCATGTGGTCCATGGCTTACTCCATCTGCCCCCTCCCACTCGTGGGGAGAAACACACGGAGGTTCACCGTGACACCGCTTGTGAAGCACTTCACAGATAAAGTCGATCAGATCCGGCATGACTTGGACACCACATTAGGAGTATGTAGTGATGCCCCTGTGGGCACCTGTCTATCCTATTATCTGGGCTTCTTTTCAACTTATAGAACCTGAGGATGTGGACAGGATTCTCTGGAGTGTGAGGCCAGCTGCTTACCTGCTTGAACCATGCCCAGTGTGGCTTGGCTGCCTGGGCCAAGTGGACAGGGAGAGATATGAAGTAATCTCTGAGGAGTTGGTGCTCAGTAGTAGGTGGAGTAGTAGGTGAAGTAGGTGGTGGTTCGCCCCTCCTGAAGAAACCCTGCCTGGATCCTAATAATTTGAACAAATTTTGGCCAGTCTCAATATTCCATTCTTGGCCAAGGTGACCGAGGGCAAGGGCGTCCCAGCTTCAAGAGGTCCTGGAGGAAGCTGCTTATCTGGGTCCATTCCAGTCTGACTTCAGGCTGGGGTTTGGAACAGGGACCACCTTGGTTGCCTTGGTGGATGACCTATGCCAGGAAATGGACAGGGGGAGGGTGTCCCTGTTAGTCCTGCTGGATCTCTTGGCGGCCTTTGACACCATCAACCATGGTGTCCTTCTGGGTCACTTGGCTGAATTAGGGCTCGGAGGCCCTGTTCTGCAGTGGTTCTGCTCCTTCCAGGCTGACAGATCCCAGAAGGTGGTGCTCGGGGAGGCTTGTTCGTCATCCTGGCCTCTTAGGTTTGGGGTGCTGCAAGGTTTGATTCTGTTCAACATCTACTTGAAGCTGCTGGGAGAGGTCATCCAGAGGTTTGGCTAGAAATAGGGCCATCTCGGTGGGGGGGGGGGGAAGAGGGATATAAAAATGATTTGGAACTGTATGCCCTTGCTCTTTTTCTCTGCCTGCTGAGAGGCGCAGGGAGATTGGCCCACCTGCGCAGGTGTAATAAAGATGATCCTCATACTCTCTCGTTCGGTTGTTTGCCTTTTTAAATGCTTTCCCCGCAATGAAAACCATTTTGGGCCTATTTTCGGCAACACTAGGATATGGAAGTAGAAAGTAGGTTGTGTGTGTGTTTATGGATTGTATACAGCTCCTATGTGAAGTCCTGTCCTGCATAATATACAATTTTTGGCATATAAAGGATAATGGTTAATAACTGATTGTATAGAACAGGTTACCAGAACAATGCAGAAAGTCTGAACAGAATAATGTATAAGAGTAGGCCTTTCAGCACTAATAAACATTTTTGCTATCAGATGGGGACCTGTAAACTGGAAGCAGCAGAGAAGGAGAGTGATCTAAGAGTCTATGTGCTGTTAATGGGATGCAGGTGCAAAAAGACAAATGGAAGCATGAATGTTGTATCTTTTTATGTTGCATACTTTAGCAACCCTCTTCCACATCAGCACATGTCAGAAAATAACACATGGTTACAGGCTATCACATTGGGAAAAATCATTTTGTTATTAATTGACCCATTTACAGTTTATTTTATTTTTTTTAAAAAAATCAACAGTTCACTTCTTTGTATTGGAAATAAACTGAAGGGGCTAACCAACACATTTTTGCCTTCAGATGGGAATTTGGTCCCCAAAGCAAAAATGTAAAATACAAAAAGCTCAATGAAGCTGATGTATTAGAAAATAGAAAGGGATGTGGTGGCACTGTGGGTTAAACCGCTGCTGCTGGGCTTTCTGACCGAAAGGTTGGGAATTCAAGACCACGCAACGGAGTGAGCTCCCATTGCTTGTCCCAGCTCCTGCCAACCTAGCAGTTCGAAAGCACATAAAAATGCCAGTAGATAAATAGGGACCACTTCGGTGGTAAGGTAACGGCATTCTGTGCGCTACGGCATATAGTCATGCTGGCCACGACTACGGAAGCTTGTCCTTGGACAAAAACGCCGGCTCTACAGGCTTAGAAACGGAGATGAGCACCACCCCCTACAGTCGGTCACGACTAGACCATTCGGTCGTGGGGAAACCTTTACCTTTACGTTTTTATTAGTAAATAGAAAATTCAACAAAACAATCAACCCAAATTTACGAGCCAAAAACGCACCTCTGTTGTGCAGAGAGTGGGTTTTTGCTAAGGACTATGGGATTGGGGAA
>JAJKFI010016061.1:0-21925 GCA_029204185.1 Lerista edwardsae
TAATAATAATAATAATAATAATAATAATAATAATAATAATAATAATAATATTTGTATTTATATACCGCCTTTCTTAGGTCACTAGATTTCTCTAATGACTGTGACTCAAGGCGGTTTACATAGGCAGACTTTATTCATAAACCCAAAGGGTTTTTACAATTTACAGAAACATTCTATCTTCCAAGAACTACATACAGATGGATCTTTCTGGATTTAGTCTTCTTTCTGGCCACCCGTTTGTCTTCTGCTGGCTGATAAGCGTCTTCCCTGCTCCCACCAGAGAAGCAGCTGACCCGGCACACTCCCCTAGCACACTCCCCCTCTCACAAGGCAGCCGGAGACAGCTTAATCAGTCGCAATTTACAAGGTCTGCCGCTCACAGAGACTTCCAGTAGTCCTGAACTGGCGACCTTCAGATCTTCAGCTCTTACCTTCAGGCAAACGGAGGCATTAACCCTCTCGACTAAATCTTCTGCTAATCTAAGCTCTTCATGACCCCCTGAAAATTGGTTCATGACCCCCTTGGGCCCCCGACCCCCAACTTGGGAACCACTGCCCTATTTTCTCAGCCTTGCCTTGACACGCTCCCCTGGACCCCCTTCGTTTTACACCAGGTAAAGAACTAGCCCAGATCTGAATAGACACCTTGGGGACAATGGCATTGCAGAATAGGTAAAAAGTTTTTACTTACTTCTGCCTTGCTGAGACTGCCAGAATCACTATATGCTCTGGGTTGACATAAGAACATAAGAAGA
Source organism: Lerista edwardsae (assembly GCA_029204185.1). NCBI lineage: Eukaryota > Metazoa > Chordata > Lepidosauria > Squamata > Scincidae > Lerista > Lerista edwardsae. The sequence goes on from JAJKFI010016061.1 coordinate 756, forward strand.
GCCCCACTGGATCAGGCCAAAGGCCCATCTAATTTAGCTTCCTGCATCTTGCAGCAGCCCACCAGATGCCTCAAGGAACACACAAGGCCACTCCCCTGCATCTGGCATTCCGAGGTAGCTTAACTCTAAAGTAAGGAGGTTGCACTAACCATCATGGCCTGTAGCCTGCAATGGACTTTTCCTCCAGAAATCTGTCCAGTCCCCTTTTAAAAGCATCTAGGCCAGATACCATCACAACCTCCTGTGGCAAGGAGTTCCACAGATTAATTACCCGCTGGGTAAAAATGTATTTCCTTTTATCTGTTCTGACTCTCCCAACACTCAATTTTAGTGAATGTCCCCTGGTTCTGGTATTGTGAGAAAGGGAAAAGAACCTCTCCCTATCCACTTTATCCACCCCATGCATAATTTTGTATGTCTCAATCAAGTCCCCCCTCAGGTGCCTTTTTTCTAGGCTGAAGAGCCCGAAACGCTGTTGCCTTTCCTCATATGGGAGGTACTCCAGCCCCGTAATCATTTTGGTTGCTCTCTTCTGCACCTTTTCTAGTTCCCCTATATCTTTTTTAAGGTGTTACGACCTTAAACGTACTGTACACAGTACTCCAGATGTGGCCTTACCATCAATTTGTACAGTGGCATGATAATATTGGCTGTTTTATTCTCAACCCCTTTTTTAATTATCCCAAGCATGGAATTGGCCTTCTTTACTGCTGCTGCACATTGGGTCGACACTTTCATTTAGTTGTCTACTAGCACTCCAAGATCTCTCTCCTGATCTGTCACCGAAAGCTCAGAACCTATTAGCTTATAGTTGAAGTTTTGATTTTTTGCCCCAATGTGCATCACTTTACACTTGTCTACATTGAAATGCATCTGCCATTTGGCTGCCCATTCCCCCAGTTTGGAGAGACCCCTCTGAAGCGCTTCACAATCCCTTCTGGTTTTCATCACCTGATCGTGTCAAACACTTTCTGAAAATCCAGATATATAATATCCTTGGGTTCTCCAGCATCCACATGCTGGTTAACCTTTTCAAATAATTTTAAAAGGTTTGTGAGGCAAGACAAACCTTTTAGGTTTGTGAGGCAAGACAAACCTTACAGAAGCCATGCTGACTTTCCTTCAGCAACGCTTGTTCTTCTACATACTTTAAGATTTTGTCTTTGATGAGGCTTTCTACCATTTTACCCGGAACAGACTTTAGGCTGACCGGCCTGTAGTTTCCCGGGTCCCCTCTCCTTCCTTTTTAAAAGATTGGCGTAACATTCGCTATCCTCCAATCCTCTGGCGCCATGGCAGTTTTAAGGGACAAGTTGCATACTATAGTTAAGAGATCGGCAACTTTGTTTTTCAGTTCCTTAATAACTCTTGGGTGGATGCCATCTGGGCCCAGTGACTTATTAACCTTTATTTAGACAATTAGGTCTAAAACCTCTTTTCTTTTAACCTCTGTCTGACTTAATTCTTTAGTCAGGAGGGGCCGTTGAGGCAGAGGCGTTTCTACAGGGATGGCAAAGCTCTAAGTTTTGCAAGAAGCCTTACCCTGTCGTGTAAATCCCTCCTCTTCCTTGCTGCTGTAGCCAGTAAGCAACGCCAAGATTGGCTAAAACGGTGCAGGAGAGGAGTAATCTCCACTGCAAGGTAAGGCTTCTTGCAAAACTTAGAGCTTTGCCATCCCTGTAGAAACGCCACTGCGTTGAGGCAGCGGTACCTGTCCGATGTCTTGTGCTGTGAAGAGAGATGCAAAGAACTCATTTAATTTCTCTGCAGTTTCTGAGTCCCCTTTTATTTCCTCTTTTCCTCCCTCCCCATCCAGCAGGCCAACCGCTCTCTGGCAGGTTTCCTGCTTCTAATGTATTTGAAGAAGCTTTTATTATTCCTTTTTATGTTGTTGGCCATGCGTTCCTCAAAGTCTTAGCCTCCCAAATCGCCTTCTTACTTGTCTTTTGCCAGAATTTATGTTGTTTTTTATTCACCTCACTGCGGGAAGACTTCCATTTACGGAAAGAAGCTTCCTTGCTCTTTACAGCTTCTCTAACTTTGTTCGTCAGCCATGCGGGCACCCTCCTAGACCGAATCAAGCCCTTCTTTCTATGTGGTATACATTCCCGCTGGACCTCTACTGTGGTTCTTTTAAACAGCCTCCATGCAGCCTGGAGAGATTGGACTATTTTTACCTTCCCTTTCAATTTCTTTATAACTATCCTCCTCAACTGAGGGAAATCTGCCTTTCGGAAGTCAAGGGCATTGGTGACAGATTTGCTCTGCACACTTCGCCCAACATGCATGGCAAGACAGATTGCAGCATGGTCACTGTTCCCCAATGGCTCAGTAACACTTACATCCCTAACCAGGTCCTGAATACCACACAATATTAAATCCAGAGTCACCTCTCCTCTGGTGAGCTCCAAGACTAGCTGCTCTAAGGCAGTCTTGTAGCACATCAAGGAATCTGAACTGTCTTTCTTGACTGGAGCATGAGTTAACCCAGTTGATATGAGGGTAGTTGAAGTCCCCCATGATTACAATCCTGTCCCTCTTTGACACCTCCATGATTTGTTTCCTCATTTAAAGGTCCCCTTCGCGTTTTTGCTCCAGAGGACAATAGTACGCCCCCCACTATTACATCACCCTTTGGGCCCGGTAATTTAACCCACAGTGAATCTATGTTGGAGTTGGACCCACCTCTTCAGTTTCTACCCTACTGGATTCCACCCCTTCTTTGACATAGATGGCCACCCCACCTCCAACACACCCCTCCCTGTCCTTCCTATAGAGTTTATAGCCTGGGATTGCAGTATCCCACTGGTTCTCTGCATTCCCCCAGGTTTCCATTATGCCCACTATATCAATGTTATCCCTAGTCACCAAACATTCTAGTTCTCCCATCTTTGCTCGGAGACTTCGGGCATTTGCATAGAAGCACCTGTATATGGGTTCCCCCAAGAAAGGTCTGTTCTTCAATCCCTTATCCTGGCCTTTCTTTCTACTGGACCAGTTGTCCCATCTTTTTTATGCTTACACTGCTAATTCCCACCCTGCTATTACTCTGTAGTTTTCCAGCTTCTCCTTCTTCATCCTGTAAGGATGAGGCGTTCCGGCTTTCCCCCAGGACTCAGTTTAAAAGCTGCTCTGCCACCTTTTTAATGTTATGCACCAGCAACCTGGTTCCACTTTGGTTCAAGTGAAGCCTGTCCCACTTGTACAGGCCTGGCTTGTCCCAAAATGTTTCCCAGTGCCTAACGAATCTAAACCCTTCCTCCCAACACCACCGTCTCATCCACACATTGAGACCCCTGAACTCCGCCTGCCTAGCTGGCCCTGCACATGGAACAGGTAGCACTTCCGAGAACGCTACCTTGGGGGCTCTGGCTTTCAGCTTCCTGCCTAGCAGCCTAAACTTGGCCTCCAGGACCTCCCGGCTACATTTGCCAACATCGTTGGTGCCAACATGCACCACAACAAGTACCTCCTCCCCAGCACTCTCTACCAGCCTATCTAGACGAGAAGTGATGTCCGCAACCTTCACACCAGGCAGGCAAGTTACCATGCGGTCTCACACCCATCACAGACCCCCCCTCTCTATGTTCCTGACTATAGAATCCCCCACTACAAGCAGCCCTCTACTGCCTTCCCTCTGAGGAGCATCCGTAGTACGACTGGATGCGGGCTTGTCACTGGAAAAAGGGGTCCCCACTGGGGGACTGCTTCCGTCCATACCAGGTTGTCATCCTCCAGCCCTGAGACTGAGCAGCTGAGGAGCTGCCCATCTGAGGGTGGGACGAAGCCTGCAAGTCCCCAGAAGTCTCACCATGGACATAGGATTGAGTTGTTACTTGACTGCAATGGGAGGGCTTTAGCAGTGTGGGGCATGTGTTCTAGAGCAGAAGTTCCCAAACCTTTTACCATCAGGACCCACATTTTAGAATGACCATCTGTCCGGGACCCACTAAAAGTGATGTTCTGGTCAGAAGTGCCATCATTGTGATGCCAGAGCCTGCTGCTTTCCTGAGAATGCAGTAATAAGTTGGGTTATTTTCAGATTGCAAAGTGAATCAGAAAGAAATAAAAGTCTATTTACAATCTTGACACAAGCAAAACAAGCACACAGCCCTCCCCCATTCCAGCACCTCATCTTCCCAGATTTTAAAGATGGCAGCTCTAGGTGCTTCACAGTCCACCAGAAATGGGCTCGCGACCCACAGTTTGGGAGCCATTGTTCTAGAGACTAGAGCGGGGAGAAGGAAGTGCTCGGGCAGGGATAAACCTCCCTCGTCCATTCCTGTCACCATGACAGCTACAGCAGTGGTGGCAGGAAAGAAGGGGGTCTACTGCTGAGCATAATGGTTAGAGCAACAGCAGCCACCAAGTTGTATAGATGTTCTCCATTTTGGTTCAAATGGAGCATGGGGTCGTTACACTCTCTTTCAGTTTTCCTACCCACCATGAGTGTGTGTGTGTGTGGGGGGGGAGAATTCAGTTGCATTCTTTATGGGAGCCGCCTTTCCTCATTCTACAGAGTTACGCCAGGTTCTGCAAGAGTTTGTAGCAATAACTTTTATTCTACTACAGTCTGTTTCTCCCACTCGAGGTATGTGAGATCGAGATAGATTGCCACACACTTGACAAGGAAAATTCATTCCTTGCCCTCTGGGAAACATCCATTTGCTGACAGGTTTTTGGAAGGCTGGCACGTCAAGGTTTTTACTTTTAAGGGTTCAATACTAATCAATCTTCTAATTTAAAGGAATCAGTGGATGTCCACAGTTTGAATCTCCTGGCTGTGAAGAATGGAAAAGTTGCTCTTTTGAAGGCCTGGCAACCTTGTTACCTACCGGATCATTTCCAGGCAATTAATATGTAGGCAATTGTCAGGTCTTTTATTTTGGCTCATATATACTCATCTCCGAGGCGACAGAGTCAGTGTTAAGGAAAGCATTTTAATTGGTTTGAGATATTAGTGAGGAAAAAAAAATCACTTCATTTGCAAAATTAAAAAAGAGAGAGAGAGAGACAGAGAGAGATAGAAAGAGAGAAGGTGCCTCAGCTATTAATTTGGGGAAAGGATTGTATATTTCAGCGGTGCAGTTATTCAAGTGTGAAATACAGAAAAATGTTAATTGAGGCAGACTTGTGAAATGAAATTAGTTACAAGTGGTCTGTGGATGAGCAAAGAGATTTCAGGACGAAGGTACCTCAGCCAGACCTGGAGGTTAATTCGTTAAAGATAATTGGAATGTTAAACAGTGCCCCATAAAGAGAAGCTGCCAACGTGTTGTAAAAAAATTTTTTCCAATTGAATTGTATGCTAATTACTAATATTTATAGGCATTCTATACCTCTTTGATATACCTGGCTAGCCTGATTACGGCTTGTAATGCGGGGGAATCTCTGCTTAGGAAGCAAAACCATGGAGCCGGTGTCACCTTGAGAACAAGGTTGAATGGTTCCTTTTGGGGCTGAACTTCTGAGCGGCTTTCCAACTTTCTTTTTCTACCATGTCGCGCCAGACTACTGCTGCAGTGGCATAACTACCACATCTGGCACCCGGAGGCAGTTTTTTTAAAAAACACTCCCAGCCCTCAAAAGGCCTTAGGAAGGCATTTTGGGTTTCTGCGAAAACTGGAAGTGCCTGGAAGTGCCTTTTTAAGGCCTCTGGGAGGCTTTTTGACACCCAGAGAGGCTGCATGCAACCTTCCTAAGCTTCAGAAGGCTACTTTTTTCACCTTGGGTTTACCATTAGTGTGCGAATTAACACCCCTTCAATGCATGGTACCCAGGGCAATTTATCCCCCTGCACCCCCTAGTTATGACACTATACTGCTGAATATGTCAGGGCAAGCTTCTGGCGACATGGGACAATAGGGTGACAATCAGCGGCGGCATTCAGCCGGTACGCTGGGCAGGAGGAATGGGTGAGCGCAATCCTAACCAACTTTCCAGCATTAACATAGCTGTGCCAATGGGGCATGTGCTGCACCCTGCAGTTGGGGGCAGTCACAGAGCTCTCCTCAAGGTAAGGGAATGTTTCTTCCCTTACCTCGGAGCTGCACTGCCCTTACCCTAGTATTGTAAAGTTGGTTAGGGTTGCGCCCTAAATCATTTCCACAATCACTAAAAAAAAAAAGTGGTTTTGTAACTATTTACTTTTCAAAGGCAATGTGTACATTTTGTTTGTTTATTTGTAGGCTTGCCTGTATGCAATCTTATACAAAAATGTGCGTCAGTCTATTTGGTCCATTAACTCACATGCACTTTTTAAGAGTGCCTTTTGATTAGTTTCCATTCCACCATAGAGATATTCTGCCTATCCTAAATTGCACGCATATCTCTGAGATTCTACAGGCATTGGTGTGAACTTGGGGTTTCCAACTGGGCCCTGCAGCTCCTAAGGCTGGCCCCGGGACAACCGATAGGGAAGTAAGGGACTTACCCCCCTCCCCAATTCTCCTTCTCTTGAAGTACCTCAGATGTTTTGCCCCAGGCTGGCTTTCGGCTAAGCTTAGTAACAGCTGTGAAGCACATCTGAGTATATTGATGGACAATGTTCATTTTGGCAAGGAAAAGAAAACAAAAAGTTATCAAGTGGGTTCTGCTTTTAGCCCTGACGCACAGTACCAGTTATAGAGTAACTGCATGACAGTGGAGTTAGGTGGTTACCTTTTAAGTGGGCACATGAACTCATATGTAGCAGCTGCCTGGGGTTGTGGTTCAGATCAGGGACACAGCATGGAGACGCAGGATATTTCGCTATGTACCTCCATGCCATTTTCCCAACCAATATTGTGCAGCCCCTCCCTGAATCAGCTATTTAGCCCTGAAAGTGCCAACTGCTACAACGCATATCTGCAAATGAAGAAGCCACAGCTTTGACCGGTAAAAGAAGAGCACTTTCTATAGATCAGAAAGTCAACTAAAAACTGTGCCAAGCTGGAACTAAACACAGTGCCATTACATGGATTTCATCTGTGTTCATTTATTAATGAAGACATAAGTCTTCCCAGCATATATTTACTTTGGCTTGGGTTCTTCATGTTGCATTTTTAATATGTCCAGATGCTTTTGTATCACTTTACAAAGGTGGCTGTTTCGATGCTGCACCTTTGGGCATAATTGCAAGTTCTGGAACACATTATTGTTTATTTATTCCTTCCCCAGCTGCACCCTGGCACCAGTGGGCATGCTAATAGAATGCCTCAAGCTGTGGATCATTGAGATACAGGCTGAGATCCTATGCACACATACCTGGCAGTAGTCCCATTGAACATAATGGGGTTTACTTTTGAGTAGGCATGCATAAAGGTAAAGGTTTCCCCATGACCGAATGGTCTAGTCGTGATCGACTGTAGGGGGGGCAGATCTCCATTTCTAAGCCAGCATGACTATAATCCGAGGTGCACAGAACACCATTTACCTTCCCACTGAAGTGGTCCCTGTTTATCTATTCGCATTTTTACGTGCTTTTGAACTGCTAGGTTGGCAGGAGCTGGAACAAGTGACGGGAGCTCACTCCATTGTGTGGTCTTGAACTGCCAACTTTCCAGTCAGCAAGCTCAGCAGCCACAGTTTAACCCACAGCACCACCACTTCCCAATGCATACACATGCGTAGAAGTATTTTTTTACTCAGGGCACAACCCTAACCTGGCGTAGCACCAGCACAGTGTTCTGTCACAAACTAGACCAGCACTGTCACAAACGTGCTGTAAGGCACATCTGTGCTGTGGATTTGGTCGCTGGGCTGGTGCAAGTAATCCCCTTGTCCTGCCCTGAGCTGCCGCCGCCTCTTAACATCATTAGGATGCAGCACAAGTGAGCCAGCCTGCCTAAGGTTAGGACTTCACCCTTAGAGCACAATCCTAAAGGTGCTTTAGGCCAGCACAAGTTGCTTGTGTGCTGCAAACCCGCCGTGAAGTGCATTTGCGCCACTCTTGGAGCCAGGGAGGCTGGCACACGGACAAATTTGGAACAGTGGGTTTAGGACTGAGCCTGCTCTGTCAAGTCTAGGACATGGTGGCACTGTGGGTTAAACCGCTGAGCTGAGCTTGTTGACCGGAAGGTTGGCAGTTCAAGACTGCGTGATGGAGTGAGCTCCCGTTGCTTGTCCCAGCTCCTGCCAATCTAGCAGTTCAAAAGCACGGAAAAATGCAAGTAGATAAATAGGTACCACTTCGGTGGAAAGGTAACAGCGTTCCATGCACTACAGTGTATAGTCATGCCGGCCACCTGACCACGGAAGCTTGTCCTCGGACAAAACACCGGCTCTACAGGCTTAGAAACGGAGATGAGCACTGCCCCCTACAGTTGGTCACGACTAGACCATTCAATCATGGGGAAACCTTTAGCTTTTACTCCTCTGTTATAAACTAATAAGCTCTGCAGTTAATATATTGTACATGTTAAGTTGAGGGATGTGGTGGCGCAGCAGGTTAAGCCGCTGTTGCTGAGCTTGCTGATTGGAAGGTTGGCAGTTCAAGACCACGTGACGGAGTGAGCTCCCATTGCTTGCCCCAGCTCCTGCCAACCTGGCAGTTCGAAAGCATGTAAAAATGTGAGTAGATAAATAGGGACCACTTCGGTAGGAAGGTAACCGCGTTCCGTGCACCTCGGCGTATAGTCATGCTGGCCACATGACCACGGAAGCTTGTCCTCTGACAAATGGAGATGAGCAACACCCTCTATAGTCGGTCACGACTAGACCATTCAGTTGTGGGGAATCTTTTACCTTTACCTTTACATGTTTAGTTATGTGTTGCTAGCATAATTCACCCATCAATCAATGCAGATGAGTTGGGTGTCTATGCTATTCTTTTCATTCCTAATCCCAAGTGTGAAAAATAGGTGCACACTCTGTACACACTCTGTACACACATTTCAGAGTACACACTCTGAAATGCAAATATGAATTTAGAAATTATGAGCCTTGAACATTGGCCTTTTAATATTTAATATTTCTTTTTAGAGCGGTTAACAACCATTGCTATGCTTTCAAATTTATCTGTTTAGTATCCAGGCTGGCTTTTAAAAAGTGGATGCTATAAATTTCTCAGGGTCGGTTCACTGCCATTTTTCTCCATGTAGCTAAGTATGTCACTTCATAGCTTTGTAGAAAAGGGCAGCTGTGAACTGAAGAAGGGGTGTGTGTCATTTTTTGTGATTGTGCAACGGCATAGCTAAGGGGGTGCAGAGGTGCAATTGCTCCAGGCAACAAGCGTTTTGGGGGGCGGCGGCAACAAACTGAGCTTGACACTAGTGGTGAAAATTGTGAAAATTTCGGTAAGTACAAATAATACCATCATTTTATATATCATTGGAAAGATATGTTAATGCAGAATGCAATGAAACAAATCTCATTGGAATATCTCTGCTCTATCCAAAGTTATGGCCAATTAACCAGAAAACTTTATTTACTTAAGTAAAATTGATTTCGTCGTGGAGGAGGGAAAGTGATAAAATCTTCTTTGACCCTGGGTACCAGATGGCTTAGCTAAGCCACTGTGGTTGTGGCTGCAAGCCGAAATTGCAATGAAGATGGCTGCTGATTCACAATGGCCTTTTCCCACATTACTCTAACTACAGTTGGGTCATACACAGTAGGGTGTGGGATCAGGCTGTGTGCGAAACAGCCTTCCAGTGCATGAAAATGCCATATGTTTTCTCTATTAGCATATAGTGGCAAATTTAGGAAACTGCTTTTTTTCTCTTTGTAGGACTACAGGATAGCTTTTTGTTTCAGTCGGGTGCAAACTTGCAAACACTCTCTTACGCAAGGGTGCCCCCCCGCCCCAAAATGAGAACACTGATAGAGAGATCACTTCGTGAGGATCAACTGAGCTTGTAACACAATCTGCAGAGTTGCATGCATACTCTTATGATATTGGAAACATAATTATCAAGCTTAACTTAATTAGACTAATGCGTACAAAATCTGGTATAGCAGATTGTGGCAAGTGAATTATATCTACCCATTAGAAGGCGGAATACAGAGCAAGCAAAGGCAAGCTCCATTGGACCCAGCCGCCCCCCCGTGTGTGTGTGTGTGTGCGTGTGTGCGTGCGTGCGTGCGTGCGTGCTTGCATGTGAAATTATGAAGAAAATATGAGCCCCGACAAATATACAATATATTACTCTGTATTACTCTGTATTACTCTAGCTCTCTAGCAGAATGAGTGATATGATGTTTCCAATAAAACAACACAGCACCATCTTGTTTTTAAGGAAAACAAAGCCACATCTTCTGAGCTCAGATGTATAAAGCAGTGTTATTCAAACTATGGGTCGGGACCCACTTGGTGGGTTGCGACCTGATGTCAAGTGGGTTGTGGAAAGCTGGGAGCAGCCATCTTGGAAACTGCAGACCTTACTCTTGTTATATTCCTTTCATTAATGTTAACAGTTTGAATTTTCAAGTGAGGGTTTTTTTAAAAAAATTGTCTTTAGTTCTGTGCTTTTACATCATATTTTGTCCTCATCTTGCTTTCTGTCAGGGATGTTTTATAGTTGTACAATTGCTACAATCAAAGAATGTCAATTAGCTTTTCAGGAGTGTCATTTTATTATGTTACAATGACAGCACTTCCTGCTTGATGATGTCACTTCCTGCATCCCAACATCACTTCCAGGTTTATGACATCACTTCCGGTGGGTCCCGACACACGTGCCATTCTAAAAAGGGGGTCCTGGTCTAAAACATTTGAATACCACTGGTATAAAGGATAATTTGGTCATTTGTCATGCTTTACTGCCATGATTGCAGGCTATATACAATTTCCAGGTCAAATATGTGTGGGAAGTATTGAATTGTAGGGTATCAAATGGCCATGTACTACATAAATTAGGGAATGGAAATTTTGCCATTTGCAAATGACGAAACGGAGTGTGTCATCTGTTTTTGAGGGAGATGAAATTGGGACCCACCACTGGGGACAGAGCGGCAAGTGACCATTTTTTTCCAGGTACCTCTGTTGGAACAATCCTATAACCCCCTTTCTAGTGCAGTATGCAGGGTGCAGGGATTGTGCTAGCCAGATTCTGGATTCCTCTGGTCCCGAAGCAACCAGCTTCTCTCCACCTGCTCTCCCATCAATATTGAGAAGCTGCAATAAAGAGGCAAGCATTTTTCGTTTGTCCCCAAATCCCCTACAGGAGCATTTATTCAGGTGATTTTCTCCATTTTGGTCTTCCTTCCTTCAGCAATGGAAACTCAAGATGGCTAGACCAAAGTAGAATGAACAGTCAAATTATATCACATGAATGATAGCATGAACATAAATCCAGCTTCAGTCAATTCAAATGGGATCGGACGAAATGCCTGCCTCACTCCAAGGAATGACCAAGAATGACCGCTACTCTGGAGGATGTAAAACCATAAGCCAGCGGTTCTCGAACTCTCCGGGAGTTTGAGAACCACTGGAAGGGCTTGCAGCGGCGGGGAAATGGGGGCTGCAAGTGCTTCTGGGGACGTCATGGGTCTTGGGGGACTTACCACAGGCTGCCCCAGCATCCTGGAGGGTCGAGGAGCCCCGCGGACCCCTCTTCAGGGCTCTCCAGGCGTTAGAAAAAAAATGATTGCAAAACCAGACGTGGGGTTGCAATTGTGTTTTTTAAAAAAATTTCTAATGCATGGGAAGCCCTGCAGAGGGGTCCGCAGGGCTCCTCAACCCTCCAGGGCGCTGGGGCACCTGTGGTAAGTCTCCCCAGACCCACGATGTCCGCAGATGGTTGCAATGGTGTCGCTGCCACTTCCCCGCCCCCAGCCCTTAAGGGGAAAGCAGCCAGGCTCTTCCGGCTGGGGCGTCATGCCAGCCCAGTTTGAAAACCCCCTGGCGTAGACATACAGTGTTGGGATTTTTTTTTTTTTACAGAAATGAGAAGTGCAGGAAGCGAAGTCATATGTTTTTCTTTCCTTATCGCCATTGTACCCCACTCATTTGTCCATGAGTTATTTCTGCTTAGAGATTCTCTACAATTCACGAAAGGAACGGGCGCATGCCCAGGTTGTCACCGTTCTCAGCTCAAACCTTAAGTCCCACTGAGTTCAATGGAACGTACTCTCAAGCCAACGGGCGTCACACTGCAGCATCCACAAAGCCCAGAAATCAGAAATAGCAAGTCACGAGTGTGTCATTTTCACTCTAGAAACAAAAGGGTCTATTTGAAAGCCTCAGCATCTTGGAAGAGAGAGGCGCATCGTGTTGCGTGTGCGTAACGTGTGTGGCTTGAGCATGCTCAGTGCAATGATGCTCGTTTCACAGCCCCTCCTGCCCTTCTTCAGCAGGTGATGAGAACTTGAGTCTTTCTTGAGAGAGCTCATTTTTGCCCTTCGCCCAGTTCTGCTGCCTCCTTTTTCCCCGCTCTAGGGAGGTTCTGTTGCTTCCTGTCAATAACAGCCACTATCAGTGCCACTTCTCAGGTTTTCAATGTATTTAAAATATTCTTTTCATCCGGCTTCTTTTTTTTTCCACAGTGGCTTTTAAGAGATGAGCTTACCGACTAGTGGGAAATTTGTCCTTGACTAAGCATGTCTTCCAAGAATGACACAAGGGCAGCAGAATATCAATAGCGTCCGGATGCTGCTGGTCCTTTAGACGTTCTCAGAGGCAGAGTAAATGCCATTCGTATTGGCAGTTTATAATGGGAACATTGAGATACTAATTTTTTTTTAACTATAGAGAGGCCCTTTTGCAATAGATTCTCTCAGCCTTTGAGGATGTCAGTAACTAGAAGAAGGTCAGATCCCTTGGAGAGGTTCCCTTTCTAAGACCCTGTGAAATATTCATGGCTGTACTCAGGTGTTTGGATTGGATGGAATCCTTACCTGCAAGTGCTGCAAACACTATTTTAATAGCCCAGTATGATATGGATGCTGTGCCAATGGTGCTGGTACCTGTAATGGAAAATGTGGAAGATTACCCCAAGGAGATGGGGAATGGAATCAACAGTGGCCCCTGGTCTGTGTCAGCCGGGAATCATATGGTTGACCCCAGAGCCTCTGCATGCTGCTAGTTCACAGCTGCAGCCGAGCAGGATGATGAGGACCTGGGAATAAAGGTAGAAGCTCATTCTCAGACAGGTGTGGGTGTAGAGAGGTATAACACCAGAACCAGCCACTAAAATCGAGTGTTGGGAGAGTTAGAATGGATAAAAGGAAATACCTTTTTACCCAGCAGGTAATTAATCTGTGGAACTCCTTGCCACAGGAGGTGGTGATGGCATCTGGCCTAGGTGCCTTTAAAAGGGGATTGGACAGATTTTTGGAGGAATAGTCCATCGTGGGCTATAGGCCATGATGGGTGGTGCAACCTCCTTACATTAGAAGTAGGCAACCTCAGAATGCCAGGTACAGGGGAGTGGTAATAGGATGCAGGCAGCCTGTTGCCTCGTGTGCTTCCTGAGGCACCTGGTAGGCCACTGTGAGATACAGGAGGCTGGACTAGATGGGCCTTTGGCCTGATCCAGCAGAGCTCTTCTTATGTTCTTATGAAGAGTGTTGCGGAGAGGAGTAGAAGGAAGGAGTTTGGAAAGTGTGACTGACGGATGGATTGTTTGACTGACTAATGGATTGGATGGAGGATACTTGAGGCTGCTGGGACTGTGATTATGGTTGAAACTAAGGTTGCTGTTGGAGACTGTAGGGATTTATGGTGTGGCTCAGTGGTGGTATCTAAAGCAGGAGGAACCGGTATGCTGGGCGGGACTTACGTGTGATTGGCTGCCCATCCAGCTAATCGGTTCAGTTCTGCCGCCTGCCCGCCCGCCGCGCGGGCTGCCCTGGCCTCGGAAGGGGCGCCTGCTCGCCGGGGGGGACGAGTGGGGGGCGCACCGGGTGCCTGGGCGAGCAGCGGTGGGGCGCGCCAACTGGGCAGGCGGCGGAACAGAACGGACGGGCTGCCAATCAACCGTACATCCCGCCCAGTGTTCCAGTTCCTCCCGCTTTAGATACCACCACTGGTGTGGCTGCCATGCCCCTGGAGCTACCGACTGGAGCAGGAAGGAGGACCTGTGTGGCTGAGCAGGCACACTGACTGCATTTTGCCTCCCCATGTGTGGTGGGGTTTAGTGGTGCCTTGTGTAAGACTGAGGTGGCTTTTGATGATAGATGGGGAAGCTAAGTCGCCTACTGCAGGCAAAAGGTTGCAGAGAGGGAATTTGGGACAACAGCACCCAAACCCGTAAGGTGCATTCTTCCTGGTCACTGGTGCATTCCTCCCAGTAATGCCTGAGCAGCCCTTCCCAATATTGGCCCCATCATCCCTGGAGCAGCACCCGACATCAGGTTGATGTCCAAAGAGTCAGTTCTCATGTCCATCCAGCCCTAATGCCAGTGTCCAAAGAAGCACGGCCAGGTGGTAAACTGAGCAGGGGGCGGGGGCAGGCACAGAGTCCAGGAGGGTCCACCACTGGAGTGATATCTCCCCAGCAGGGAATAAGCTACATCAGTTGTTCCCAAACCTTGTGGCATCAGGACCCACCTCAAGAAAGGTTGGCTTTACCAGTTGCTCAAGCCTCTGTAGGTGATTGGGCAGCAGTGCTTCCCCACCACCACCCAAGCCGGAGGTTGTTTCACACATAATGTATATAGAGCCTGAGCTGCCTTGTCCATTTTGAGATCCAGCAAACATTGGGTGGTGGCCCACTGGTGGGTCATGGGCCACAGTTTGGGATCCACTGAGCTACAAAGAAACAGTGCTCACCAACATGGGGCATGGTAGGGTGCCCCAATAACACGACACACAGACACAGACACATACCTAGGATGCCACAGCACCCCCCAGCTCTACAAGAGCTACTGTGGTGCAATCACTGCAGGGCCTGCTTATGGAGCCTTATCAACACCCCTCCCATCCTTGGCTTTATAGTTGGCACCTGCTGGCACCACTACCTATATGCTGCCCCTTCATCCCCCTGCCATTGCCTTTCTCTTGATCCTGGCAGCAGAGAACAGGGGGCTCATGACCACAGAGGAGCATCTCCCCACCTTTGGAGCCCAAGAAAGCACAGGGTGAGGATACTACAGACCCTGGCAGTACACCAGCCTTCCAATAGGGTTGCACATGCAGAGGGTTTCCCACATGCCTTGGCAGGACTTTGAAGTGTTCCCTCACTCTTGCTCCCTTCCCCATAGGCATGGTTTGAAAGGCAGAACGCCATGTTATGCATTTTTATTCCCAGTTCTCATTTTTATTCATTTTCAGTGTTTTAAAAGTGTACTCAGCAGGTCGTAGAGGTGATAACAGTGTCAGAAGATGCAGCCGCAGTATTATTTCTAATTGGAAAAGGAATCTATTTTGATTTTTGGAAAACATCTTAATCACCAACATGCGGTGTTTTGCGTTTTTATTCCGGTATGTTCACACCCAAAAGGCAGTGTTTTTGTGTTTCGATGTGTTTTGAACCCAAATAAACACCCCTAGTTATGAGAGTGGTTCAGCTCATGGTGGGCCATGGTTAAGACCAGGGGTTGCCAAACTCTGACCTAAGGGCTGAATCTGGCATCCCCCTGATCTTTCCCTGGCATGAACGGCTCTTACCGTTCTCCTCAGGACACTTCCAAAGACCCTGACTGTAGCATCCGGGGGTCCTCGCCACCAGCCGCTTCTGCATGGAAGTCCATGCGTGAGACATGCTGGGGCAGCAAACCCCGGGTGCGGCTAACCTCAAAGACCTCCTGGGGCTGGAGTCAGGGTCTTCGGAAGCTTCCCCGGTGGAAAGGAAAGTCCCGTTGGCGCCGGGGATGCTTTTCTCCAGTGCAGCTGTTATGTATGCAGGAGGATAGCCAGGGGTTAAGCCTGAGCAAGAAGGGTGGAAGGGTGGAGCTAATCACCCCTCCAATCAGGAGCCCTGAGCTATATGATTCCTGAGTTGAGTTAATATTAAACTGGAAAACTGGAGTTGAGTTAATATTAAACAGGGGTTGGGCTGTTGCCCTTCAGTTCAATTCTAACTGTTGCCTGCTGCAATAAACGTTCAAGCTGCACCTGCCTTGTCTGACAGCGCAATCCTACACTGCCCGTCATGTCGACGCTACATCATAGCGTCGACGCAAAGGACGTAGCACTGATGCAGGGGCGCTGAGCGGCAACCCCGTGTCAGCGCTACAGCTCTCAAGTCGACACCACAAGTAGCGTCGACTTGAGAGCGCTGACGGGGAGGCTCCCTTGCACCAACCAAAGCCGGTTGGCGTGAGGGAAGCTCTGCCCCGTTTCGGGTCAGGGATTGGCGACGGGAGTGGGGTTGGGGGCAGGATGTGGGCAGGTCCATGATTTGACCATATGGCCAAACCCTATACCTGCTTGGGAGGCCTCATGGCCCCGATTTGGGCTATGTAGTCTCCTCGGATCTGCGCCTGCTGTTTAGCAGGCGCAGATCCGAGAAGCCGCTTAGGGGAGGCTGGAGCCTCCCCTACGATTAGGGAGCAAACGTTCCCTTGCTGCAGGGAGGCTCCAGCCTCTCCTATGCAGCATTGGATTTGGCACTGGCCAACCGGCCTTGCTAATCCAGCGCTGTTTAGGATTGTGCTCGTAGTTTCTACAGCATGGACCCCAATATATAACAGCAACGGCCACCAGATTTGAGACTGCTGGTTAGGACCATCACCAGTGGTGGGATTCAGGGGGTTCGCCCAGGTTCTATAGAACTGGTTGTTAAATGGCCGGGCCCCGCCCACTCGCTTACCTTAGCTGGCTTTGGGTTTTTTTTTGGCTCTGGCTATGATGTCATAGAACCGGTTGTTAATTTATTTGAATCCCACCACTGACCATCACCCATGTCATGATTTCAAGCGAGGATAAGCAGGTTTGCCCTCCTAACTACTGCACTGCTCCTCGCTTAGTCATGAACTCTGGGGACCCGCCAGAGCTACCGAGATGCCCCTTCACGTGGAAATCCACCGCTTCAATCTGCTGCGTAGCTAATAAACAATTATTGAGGTCCCTTTGGGCTTTACACAATCCCCAAAGGGTTTGGGCTGTAATCTTTTTCGACAGGCCTTTTTCAAATCCCTTTTTGGATTGCCATCTCCTTCAGTGTTTACCCCTTATCTTTTCTGATTTAAATGTCATGGCATTTAACTCTGAATCATTATAACAAAATGGAATATAAAAAGAACCAATAACACCACCTAACAAGTGAATCCTTTTTTTTTTTTTCTCAAAGTGAATGTTAAATGACAAGGAGACTTTACTCCTCTCTTTCTCCCTGGCGTCTGTCAGCTTGCATCATCAGATGCTCTGGGAGCGCCTTGTTGATTTTTCTGTCAAGAACTGTATAACAGTGAGTTGATTTGGTGGAATAAGAGGAAGGGAGGAAAAAAAGGGAACGGAACCTGGAGGCCAAATGCAGTATTGTCAATTAAGCGTCCTTGTCACTGTCTCGGAATGTTGGTCTTCCTATGGGCAGGGCCACCCCAACATTATCTCCTGCTGCCCCAAATGCTTTCCAAATGCTGCCCCCCTTACCAGCCTCTGTTCCTGTGACGCTCTAGCCCTCCACTCTTTTATCCTCTATACTTCCACTCTGTCCCCCTCTTTCTTTTCTATTCCAGGGAGCAGAAGGATCAGGATAAGTGGAGGTGAATGGTTGACAGGAGTCAGTGTCCCAGTCTGCCACCTGAAGCAACAGTTTCAGGTGGCCTCATGGATGAGCCAGGCCTCCCAATGGGTAGGGTTTTCTATCGCCCCCTACAATGACAAAATTAATACATTTTAAGAACCTGTTCATGGGTCAAGACATGGCTGGCATGAAGTTGCTAGTCTAATTGATTAGTCAATGAGTGGTCATTTTTTTTCAAGTTACAGAATTTCAACACAATGGGACATATCTCCTCCTTGACCATTTTTTCATCATTTCCCAAGAAAACTATTTAATTCGACAAAGGAGTGATACTAATTGACTCAGTAATGATCCCATTTAAGAAGTTATTAATTGTTTTCACTAGGGTTAAAGTTTATTTCAAAGTGCAGTGAAATCTTACATCTTCTGTCAAGAGATTTTTTTATTTGAACATAGTTCATCCTTCTCTTATTTCTGTAAATTTTAAAGGAAAGCACTATAAATTACAATGTCACTATCACTAGCCCCAGCCACATTGCAGGAAAAAAAAAATCTGTTAAGTCGTAATTGAAAACATTTGGCACAAAAGACAGACTATCTTTGTGTTTGATGCAAGTGTGACGTTGCAAAATGTTGGATAATAGGGATTAATATTCCAAAATTGGGAAAATGATTCAAGGGTAATAGGCTACCATAGAATGCCAGATGCAGGGGAATGGCAGCAAGATACAAGTATGTGGTTGTCTTGTGTGCTCCCTGAGGCATCTGTTGAGCCACTTTGAGATACAGGAAGCTGGACTAGATGGCCCCTTGGCCTGATCCAGTGGGGCTATTCCTATGTTCCTATGAGTACATGAGTACATGTTCCTATGAGCCACCAGAGAAGCGTCTGGTTCTGGTGGCTGTCAAAGAGAAATGCTGTGAAGAATTTACCTCAGTATTTACCTCAGAATTTACCTCAGAATGTCAGGTGCAAGGGAGTGGTAATGAGATGCAGGCATCGCCCTGAGGCATCTGGTAGGCTACTGTGAGATACAGGAAGCTAAACTAGATGGGCCCTTGGCCTGATCTAGCAAGGCTTTTCTTATGTTCCTATGTAAAACTATTAAGGGTGCATCTTAATTTGTGCTGGATCAGCCAGGCTTTGGGGGATTTTCTCATTGCTTGAGTTAGTGACTCACCTGGTGCCCTGATTAACCTCTGGAATGGGGAGATGACCAGGGCCCTCGCTCCTGAGTGGCCTCTGCCCAGCTGCAGAGTAAGAGCAGTTCCTTGGTTTTCCAGGGAACTGCAGATGATGAAGCAGCAACGAAGACATCTAGAACGACCGTGGTGAAAGACTCATGCCAAATCTGACCACACATTCTCATTCTAGAGCCTATTCTCTGGTGGTGGTGGTGGCAGCTAAGAGGCCATTCTTCTCTTCATTGCATCCAACTGAGCTCATTCATGTGGTCCATGGCTTACTCCATCTGCCCCCTCCCACTCGTGGGGAGAAACACACGGAGGTTCACCGTGACACCGCTTGTGAAGCACTTCACAGATAAAGTCGATCAGATCCGGCATGACTTGGACACCACATTAGGAGTATGTAGTGATGCCCCTGTGGGCACCTGTCTATCCTATTATCTGGGCTTCTTTTCAACTTATAGAACCTGAGGATGTGGACAGGATTCTCTGGAGTGTGAGGCCAGCTGCTTACCTGCTTGAACCATGCCCAGTGTGGCTTGGCTGCCTGGGCCAAGTGGACAGGGAGAGATATGAAGTAATCTCTGAGGAGTTGGTGCTCAGTAGTAGGTGGAGTAGTAGGTGAAGTAGGTGGTGGTTCGCCCCTCCTGAAGAAACCCTGCCTGGATCCTAATAATTTGAACAAATTTTGGCCAGTCTCAATATTCCATTCTTGGCCAAGGTGACCGAGGGCAAGGGCGTCCCAGCTTCAAGAGGTCCTGGAGGAAGCTGCTTATCTGGGTCCATTCCAGTCTGACTTCAGGCTGGGGTTTGGAACAGGGACCACCTTGGTTGCCTTGGTGGATGACCTATGCCAGGAAATGGACAGGGGGAGGGTGTCCCTGTTAGTCCTGCTGGATCTCTTGGCGGCCTTTGACACCATCAACCATGGTGTCCTTCTGGGTCACTTGGCTGAATTAGGGCTCGGAGGCCCTGTTCTGCAGTGGTTCTGCTCCTTCCAGGCTGACAGATCCCAGAAGGTGGTGCTCGGGGAGGCTTGTTCGTCATCCTGGCCTCTTAGGTTTGGGGTGCTGCAAGGTTTGATTCTGTTCAACATCTACTTGAAGCTGCTGGGAGAGGTCATCCAGAGGTTTGGCTAGAAATAGGGCCATCTCGGTGGGGGGGGGGGAAGAGGGATATAAAAATGATTTGGAACTGTATGCCCTTGCTCTTTTTCTCTGCCTGCTGAGAGGCGCAGGGAGATTGGCCCACCTGCGCAGGTGTAATAAAGATGATCCTCATACTCTCTCGTTCGGTTGTTTGCCTTTTTAAATGCTTTCCCCGCAATGAAAACCATTTTGGGCCTATTTTCGGCAACACTAGGATATGGAAGTAGAAAGTAGGTTGTGTGTGTGTTTATGGATTGTATACAGCTCCTATGTGAAGTCCTGTCCTGCATAATATACAATTTTTGGCATATAAAGGATAATGGTTAATAACTGATTGTATAGAACAGGTTACCAGAACAATGCAGAAAGTCTGAACAGAATAATGTATAAGAGTAGGCCTTTCAGCACTAATAAACATTTTTGCTATCAGATGGGGACCTGTAAACTGGAAGCAGCAGAGAAGGAGAGTGATCTAAGAGTCTATGTGCTGTTAATGGGATGCAGGTGCAAAAAGACAAATGGAAGCATGAATGTTGTATCTTTTTATGTTGCATACTTTAGCAACCCTCTTCCACATCAGCACATGTCAGAAAATAACACATGGTTACAGGCTATCACATTGGGAAAAATCATTTTGTTATTAATTGACCCATTTACAGTTTATTTTATTTTTTTTAAAAAAATCAACAGTTCACTTCTTTGTATTGGAAATAAACTGAAGGGGCTAACCAACACATTTTTGCCTTCAGATGGGAATTTGGTCCCCAAAGCAAAAATGTAAAATACAAAAAGCTCAATGAAGCTGATGTATTAGAAAATAGAAAGGGATGTGGTGGCACTGTGGGTTAAACCGCTGCTGCTGGGCTTTCTGACCGAAAGGTTGGGAATTCAAGACCACGCAACGGAGTGAGCTCCCATTGCTTGTCCCAGCTCCTGCCAACCTAGCAGTTCGAAAGCACATAAAAATGCCAGTAGATAAATAGGGACCACTTCGGTGGTAAGGTAACGGCATTCTGTGCGCTACGGCATATAGTCATGCTGGCCACGACTACGGAAGCTTGTCCTTGGACAAAAACGCCGGCTCTACAGGCTTAGAAACGGAGATGAGCACCACCCCCTACAGTCGGTCACGACTAGACCATTCGGTCGTGGGGAAACCTTTACCTTTACGTTTTTATTAGTAAATAGAAAATTCAACAAAACAATCAACCCAAATTTACGAGCCAAAAACGCACCTCTGTTGTGCAGAGAGTGGGTTTTTGCTAAGGACTATGGGATTGGGGAA
>JAJKFI010016064.1:0-10738 GCA_029204185.1 Lerista edwardsae
TGATCATATTGGTCTGTGTGAGTTCTCCCTCGCTTCGGTACACGGCACACCTCGCTGGTAGCCAGCAGAATACAAACTTGTAAAGCAGCAATATTACCCAGTCCCGAGACCAGTTTTTAATCTGGCTCCTCAGTGCGATCTGGACCTGATGGCCCTCTCTGGCCTTACTCCTGGTGGACATCCATTGAATTTCATCCAACAAGGCATCCAATGCAGGGCCTCTGATATTGTCGTATGCATATCAGAGCTTATCAGAGGTGACGCATCAGGGTGAAGTGTGATCAAATATGAAAAAACAACAACAACACTCCTGGAATGCAAACTGGTCTGTTAGAGGCAGCTGTCCACAGAATGGGCTAAGAGAGAGTAAGAAGGCCTGTTTTGAGCCTTCTCCTCAAGTTACAAAGCAAAGAGGCAGAACCTGCTCACATAGAGATGTGCATCACTTGCAGCACAACCCTATTCTTCCTTGGGGGTGGAGCAGCCCTCCCTACCCTGACTCTGAGTGTTGCAAAAATGCCCCAAAGCACATTTGTGAGTCATCGAGAGCTAGCTGCGCGAGCCCAAAGGCATGCACCAGCCTGCCAGCATCACATCCAAACCCTTCACTGGCTGGAGCAGGTAAGAGTGGGATGTGGGGGTTGGAAGGATGGCAGAACAGGTGGTGGATCAGGCCTGGGAGGGGGTGGTATTGGCGGTGGCAGCACACGCGGTATATTAACCCCCTCCCGGCCGACCTAGTTACTCCGGGCTTCCCAGATTTGTGCTAGTTAAATAGTTGGCACAGATCCATCAAGTCCCATAGGGTTTGCTGGGGCTTTACTTGGGGTAAGGGGAACTCTATATTCTGAGACCTCCAGCCTGTTCCTAAGGTACTGTACATTGGATGCAGCCCAGACCATGTAGCCAGGCTGTGCCAGTGCATTTTAGGATTGCACAATTTCTGTACAGTTGGCTTGATGAGAGTCTCCTTCGTGATCCGGTTGCATGTGTGAACAGAGGGTAATTGCAAAGCATTGTGTTTGAGGGGCATTGGGTCGGCTGAAGCACTCAGGTTGGGGTTGTGGTGGTTCACTCACACATGCAAACCATTGCTTGATGTCACATGCATGCACTAAATGATGGTGTGGTGTGGCGAGTGATGTCATCCGAGCGCGCCAACTACCGGAACACTCGGATGATTGACAGCCCTCCGCCCCTATGGCGATGCCGCCCCTATGGCGGAGGGCTGCCACGCCCTCCCAAGCTTCACTGTGCCGGAATCGCTCCATTTTAGAGCGATTCCGGATGCAAGGGAGGGAGGGCGGGCCCAGCAGCCGCTCGCCCGTCCTCCGAGGCAGCGGCGCAGCCCGGGACCTCCGCAGAACTAGCGGAACGGAGTATTGGGCCATTCCGCCTGAATGACGCCTCTGGGTGTGGCCCATTCACAGGAACCCAGGACACTGTTTGTTTCTGTGCTACTTGGGGTGCCGGCAAACAGCTCTGTTGACACAACCATTATCCACAGGCAAACTTCAGTCGAGCAAATGAAAGAGCGGAAATATGAAACATTTTGTGGGCCAAGCCATCTGTCTTTCCCCGAGACTGTTTGTTGACCAATAAAGTAGGATTATTAGCATATCTCCAAATCCCCCCTATCCTTTTATTTGTGCTGTGTTTTTCCTGCTCCCAATTTTGCTGCCAGCGATCATGCAGTGCCCTTTTTACATCCTCCTACGCAGATTTCACCCTGCTTTGCAGACAGCGCCGCATTCGAAAGCCATTTCCTGCTGTAGCAAGGCATATACGACACAATAGCTGTAGGCAAATTATCCGCATTATTGTTGTTCCACTGGCAGAAAACTCATTTTCATTTTGATATTAGCTCTAGGTATGTTATAAATCCATCTTGTAACCATATTAAAGGGGGGAGATTTTATTTATTTATTTTGAGAGAGGGGGGAGTACAGTTTGCCCTCCATGTTGCCAATCCCTGCCTGCAGCCTTTGTGGAGGGGGAGGGGCTTAAAATGAATGCAAATTTCATCATATAAATTCCATGCAACTGAAAACACGGTCGGGTGAGAGGCGTTCTTGTCAGTGTGACTGCTATTTTATGTTAGCGGGTTATGACAGCGTGTGGAATGAATTGACAAGCAGATTTCAAAAGACGGCAGGCCTCTCGTGCTTTAAAATCATATTAAAAACAAGAAAAAGAAAGTTAGCAGAAGATTGGGAATATGCACATATTATTATTATTAAGCCTGGACTTGGTTTGACTTGAAGCCAAGCACTGGGTAGCCAATAGTGTGGAAAGTACTGCAGGGGCTGCATTATGCTATGGAAGTACTGCAGGGGATGCAATGTGCTGTGGAACTACTGCAGGGGCTGCAATGTGCTATGGAAGTACTGCAGGTGTTGCAATGTGCTATCTAAGTGGCACCTCCCATTCACTGTCAGAGCCATTCCGTGCATGTGCATTGCCATTGCTGCCCAAAATGGCTCTGACAGTGAGTGCGAGGGGCCACTTACACAGTGCATTGCAGCGCCTACAGTACTACTTACTGCGCCACTCCCATCCCCAGCTATGCTACTGGCTATGCAATGCTAGGTTTCAAGTCAAACCAAGCTCAGGCTGAATAATCCTGTACTTATCTTTGTTGGGTCAGGCCAACGGCCCATTCATTCCAGTGTCCTGGTTCCTACAAAAGCCCACTGGGTAACCCCCCGCCCTAGGCAGGAGAGGGAAGGCATGATTCACTCCCACTGTTTCGCCCCTGGTGCTGGGATTCAGAGGTATGTTGCTGCTGAAACTGGGGGCTGCATTATGTAGCCATAGTGAGCAGTAGCCACTGATAGACATCATCCATGAGGCTGAGGCTGGATACTGCAACAGAGGTGAGGCTGCTAATGGAAAGAGTTGCCCACATCTCCTTTCTACCTAATGTCAAGGGCTGTCTGTGTGTGCCCTCAGCGTGTGATATGAGGCCATCACATTCGCCCTTTTTCCTGAATGTCAGCTGCGCAGCCACTGGAGGATGTGGGAAGCATCAGGGGAAGGGGACCAGCCAGTGCAGTCCTACTTCCTCCTTACCATTCCAGAAATGCATGGAAGATTATATGAGAAGGAGGCTCCTGTGACTTTCCCCATCTCCCCAAGTGGCAGCCCGTGAAGTAGATAGAATCTCTGCTTGCAGGGCCGGCCCAGCCATGAGGCCAACTGAAGTGGCTGCCTCAGGGAGCAGATGGGTAGCGGTGGTAGTGCCAGAAATGTAGCCAGAGGGGGGCAGCGTGCTAAGTAACTCACACTCCTGCAACAGGTCAAGGAAGCGGCCCCTCCCACTGACCGCTGGGGCCATTCAGGGAATAGAAGTGACGGCAGCACACAGGCATTCGCCAGTTGGTTCGGTGAGACCTGCATGTTGCTGTCTGCCCCAAATGGCAATGGCAAGTGGGAGCCTGTGGTTGTGCTGCTCCTGGAGGGAGAGACAGACATCTGGAAAAGAATGCTTAGGGCAGTGTTTTCTTAGAATGCTGGAAAAGAATGCTTAGGTCTGCTTAGGGCAGTGTTTTCTCCTCTCTATCGCCTTCCGCTGTCACCTGCTTCACCCAGGGGTTGTGCTCATATTGTCATCCCCCAAAGTTTTTTCTTTCCGACAAAGTATAATTTGGCTAGCCCACTGCAGATACAGATTACTTTTATTGAAGATGTCCATGTACATTTGGGGGTTTAGGTTCATTTTTCTGAAAGCCATGATAAAATGTGGTATGCGATTCTTTTCTTCTTCTTTTTTCATCTTTTGTGGCGAGACCAGCGGTTCTCCAACGTTTTAGCACCAGGATTCACTTTTTAGAATGGCACTTGTGTTGAGAGCCACTGGAAGTGATGTCATTAACCTGAAAGTGATGTCATGGCCAGAAGAGATGTCATGGCTGGACGACAACAAGCAGGAAGTGTGTTACTTGCGACGTAATCAAATGACACTCATGGAATGCAAATTAGCATTCTTGGAATGTAGCAACTCTACAGCCATGAAATACCCCTAACAGAAAGCAAAATCAGGACAAAATATTGTATAAAAACACTGAACTGAAAACAAAACAAAATAATCTCCTTGAAAATTCAAACTGTTCACACCCACAAAAGGAATATAGCAAGAGTAAGGCCTGCAGCTTCCAAGATGGAGGCTCCCAGCTTTCTGTGACCCACTTGACATCAGGTTGCTACCCACCAAGTTCCCACAGCTTGAGAAACACTGGGGGCGCAATCCAACCCAGCGCTGGAATGGCAAGGCCAGCCGGCCAGCGCCATATCCGACGCTGGGTTGGGGGAGGCTGGAGCCTCCCGCGGCAAGGAAGGGTGTACTGCCTTACCGTAGGGGAGGCTCCAGCTTCCCCTATGTGCTCCTTGGATCTGTGCCTGCTAAAGAGCAGGCGCAGATCTGAGGAGACCACGCTGCCAGAATTGGGGCCGTGCAGCCTCGCTGACTGGCTTAGGACGTGGCCGTAAGGCCACCTCCCGAGCCCGCCCACATCCCGTCCAGTGGTGTCATTCAAATGATTTAGGAACAGGAACTCACTTTTGATTGGCACTTGTCGGGAACCCGGAACCAGCCACGGAGCCTGTTAGGATCCGGAACGCCCGTTCTGGTCCGTTTCCCCTGAATGATATCACTGATCCCGTCCAAGTCCCGCCTCCCCCCTCCCACCAATCCCTGTCCTGATACTCGGTAGAGGATCCCTTGGTAGAGAATCTTTGCTCAGCGCAAGGGAGGCTCTCCGTCAGTGCTCTGAAGCCGACGCTGCAGGCGTCGTAGTCTTCAGAGCTTCATCGCCAACACGGGGGTGGTGCTCAGCACCTGTGCACCACCGCTCCACCCCCTGGTGTTGACGTGATGATGTTACGTCAACGCAAGGGACACGCTTGGATTGCGCTGCCCGATAGATTACAAGTGTGTGGTGTTGCCACCATCAGTCCGGATGCAACGTGAGAAACATGTTACCCAGCTGGCCTGTCTGTAGACATGATACTGAACAAAAAACCAGGAATGGTGGACACCAATGGAGGTCATTAAGCGTGCGATCCTAACCTGGAGTTAGTCCGGCATACTTAGGCCAGCACAGTTTGGCTGGCACAAGGGCCACCGTAAAGTGTGTTTGGACCACTCTTGGAATCAGGCAGGAAGGCTCATGTCTGTGTTCTGGCCTCTGCTTCCAAGAGAAGTCCAGACATACTTTACAGTGTCCCTTAAGCCAGCCAAACTGTACTGGCCTAACTCCAGGTTAGAATTGTGTCCTAAATTGTTGCGATGTGTCAGAAAGAACAAGACGGACTACGCCCTGGGGCTGTGTGTTTCACCATTGTGTTAAATTGTTTTAAATTATTATTATTGTCTTTTGCCCCTTACTCACTTGACCTGAGGTTTCTCTGCCACTCTCTTTCAGCCCAATATATCCCTCATGAGGAGAGATTTCAGGAATTATTATAAAGGGATTTACAATTTGGGGAGATGATTTCTGAGTTTGATGCAATTGCAATTTGACATATGTTGATTTGTTTTAACTTGGCGGAACACAATAAGCAGCAGTGCATGTTAAATTCCCTCATCTCATTTCTGCACCTCAGCTAATATCTGGGAGGGAAAATGGCTGTTTTTGTGTGACAAAATGCACCGTGTTATCCAAATGAAAATCTAAGCCCCAGATAATTTCTCTCCTTTTAGGCATCCCGCTGTTAACCTTTAAATGCAATCAATCTTTGATGAAGCTAAAACTGCTCTGCAGGGACAGTAATTGATTCTCACACTTGGTCTTGTGGCCTACAAGCTCGACTCCACGGCGCAAACTTTCTGGATGTCGTTTGCTGTAATTATGGTCTGGGCATATCTAGTTTTGTCAGTGCACCGTAGTGTTGGAGCTACTTATGCTCGTCAATTTTCCCATGATGCAATCAGTCTGGAAAGGCCAATCAGTCAAAGGCCAAAGGCAATCAGGTAGACCCACAGTGTCTTCAACCTTTTATATGCCACAATCCCAATATATAAATTGGGTGGTTAGTTACACTGGAGGATGACAGTCTGAAGGTATCTTATTTTTTAGATAGGCAGATGTCGTGGAAAGTATATGGAGCGCTAGATGGGTCCCAAGGCATGGTCTTGAAGGTACATTACATGGTCCAGCTGTCTTTGTGAAACTATAAAGGTCCAAGTCTGGCTTGTACACAGAATCTGGCTGTGTGACCGTCTCAGAATCTTGACTTCATGATAGAAGAAAGGCAGGATATACATGTGATAAGTAGATAGGCAGACTGAAAATTAACCAATGCTTAAAGAGAGGACTAAACCAATTGCGGGGGAGACAGGATACCTCTCAGATGAATCTTAGACTGAGAGTGCAATTCTGACCTGGAGTTAGGCCAGCACAGTTTGGGCGGAACATGGGCCACTGGAAAGAGTGTTTGGGAGTCAGGGAGGATGGCTTATGTCTGTATGCTGGCCTCGCTGACTCCGAGAGTGGTCCAAACATACTTTACGGTGGCCCTAGAGCCAGCCAAACTTTTCTGGCCTAACTGTGCCGGCCTAACTCCAGGTTAGGACTGTGCCCTCAATGGAAGATCTGCCTTAAAAGATACCACTGTGACAGCATCTGACTGATGGTACATTGTACACTGAAGTGCATTTCTAATAGGTCACAGAACAAACACTTCCCTGATCTAAAGCAAGTTAATACCAGAGTATGTGGAATTTGCAAAGAAAATGTAATCATGAGAAGATCAATGTAGTCTTGAGATGTAGTCTTATTAATTAAAACTTTAAACCGTGCAGCTCACCTGACTAGACTAAGGGCCCAATCCTATCCAACTTTCCAGTGTTGGTGCAGCTGCAATTTAGCCCTAAGGAAAGAGGAAAAAAATGTTCCCTGACTTGGAGAAGACCTCTGTGACTATCCTCCTACTGCAGGATGCAGTGAGCATCTCTCTACTGTCAGTGCGGGAAAGTTGGATTGGGTCCTAACTCTGCAATGGATGTTACACAGTGCTGAGAATATAGGCTACAGACAAAACTGTGCACTGTCTACCCAGTCCTCTGCAAAAGCCAAGAAAGGATTTAAGAAAAACAACAACACACCAAATAACCAGCCTACTACATTGCCTTGCCTTGCAGTACAAATATAAATGCTCTGCTTCTACGCTGTGTCCTTCTTCAAGCAGATCATTACAGATGTTGGACTCCTTGGGTTTCCTGATGAATTATGCTCTTCTTTCACCTTGAGCAGAAAATGCTCTTCCACCAATAAGCACCAACTGTCACTTTTGATCACTCATAATCCGTGATGCTCTCTGAATATTTCTGTTTGTGAAAAGGATT
Source organism: Lerista edwardsae (assembly GCA_029204185.1). NCBI lineage: Eukaryota > Metazoa > Chordata > Lepidosauria > Squamata > Scincidae > Lerista > Lerista edwardsae. Next base: position 7,346 of record JAJKFI010016064.1, read on the forward strand.
CATTTCATCCTCACCCATGTCGCCCAGTGGGAAGTGGCCAGCCAAGCTGACAGCCAGGTTGCATGTTATTTTATTAAAACGGCATACTTGGGTTGTGACTGCTGCTGCTGCAGTCCTGCAGGAAAGCGCAGTATGGTTGCGTAACAGGTTCATCTGAAAGAATCTTGCACTTGCTCGCTCTCTCCTTGTTCAGTCCAGGAAGAAGCTCACACTTCGAAACTGAGAGTGCAATCCTAAACTGGAGTTCGGCCGGCATAAGCTAAGCCAGCAAAATTTGGCCAGCACAAGAGCCACCATCAAGCATGTTTGGGCTACTCTCGGAGTCAGGGAGGATGGCGCACGTCTGTGTGCTGGCCGCTCTGACGCTGACAGTGGTCCAAACTTACTTTACGGAGACAGGACAACTGTAGCAGTCAGGCCTGAGAGGAGAGGGGACAAAATCCCTGGAGCTCAGGCTTCTAGGGGGTTCGGGCCATGACAAAACAAGCTAGACAGTGCAAAACGGATGTATTCCAAAATAAATTTGGGTAGCTCAATCTTCATATTAAAAATCTGATTTGCAGTCGCCAGGTCCCTCCATCTCTGTGGCTATTACTGTGATTCATCAACTGGCTTAGGCTTCTAGTTGAAGATGGTTGATAGTGGCATAACTAAAAGCCCAAGTGCCTGAGACAGTGGCATCCCGATGTCATGTGACGTTGTGAGGTCACGTCCGGGTTCTCGCTAGAGGAGGAGGCGGCTATGTGCCCCTGAATCCTTCTCCTGTGGAGGCTCCCACTTGAAGTAGAGCCTCCACAGGATAAGGAAAGGTGGTGCTAAGCCACCAGTTCCTCTGGCGTGAACCCAGAAGCGACTGCCTTGGACCTACTTGGCATAGTACCTGGGGCACTGCCCTAGTTACACCTCTGATTGTTGATATGCATTTAGGTCCTGCTTTTCTTCCAAGATGGGACTCAGATTTGTACAGAAGGCTCCCAGGCAGTCAGAAAGAACTAACCTGAGGCAAATTTTCCATACGCTCCAGTTGGAGAATTAAATTTAGAAAAATCTCATAATTTGGGGAGTGTGGAACCAAGAGCAGAGTGAACTTTTGGAACAACAAAATAACAAAATGGATGACCTCCTGGTTATGATACCAGGGCCGACTCTAAGAGTGGCAGGGCCCAATGCGGGGCACTCCTATAGGGCCCCCCCACACTCCCCACGGGGCCCCCCACTCACCAAGAAGAGCACTTGTGGTGCTATACACAAAACGTGGCACCTGAAAATAGTTGGTGGTGACAGGATGACGTCACTGCCAGTTGCTTCCAAGGAGGCCCATTTTGGGCACTTCAGAAGCTGGGGCAGCTGAGAGGGCCCAAGGTCAAGCTGCTCTGCTGGCCCCACTGACCTGCAATCCTAAAAGAACTGACTGCAGCAGCAAGCAATATGCTCACTGCACTGGTGCGGGGGCCCCCAAAGCACGGGGCCCGATGTGATGGCATTGGTCACACTGGCTTAAGGCCGGCCCTGTATGATACCCACTGTTATCATCTTCTCCCACCAATGTCCACTCATTCCTCACATGCAAATACATGTCGTGTCTTGTTGTCCACTGGGGTTCAGTGGATACCATAATCAATATAAAAATAGCTTTAAAGACCCATTTCCAGGTTTCTTGCTCCTCTGTTGTCACCCTAGAATGCATTGGAATACAGGCATGCCCCAGTATCCACTGGGGTTCCATTCGAGACCCCACCGTGGATATCTGAAACCGTGGATACTGAAGACGCCTTTTTTAAAATAGGGGAACATAAGTGGTTTTGCTGCAACAAGGTAAAAAAAGAGATTAATGTTCCCCAATCTTTTTAATAGGCATCCCAGTATCCATGGTATCTGTGGATAACTGAAACCATGGATACTGAATCAGTGGATATTGGGGCATGCCTATATATGCTATACTGCATACTGTATCCACCTTCCTTCAACTACTGCTTGGTCCTTTACTTTTAAGTTTTGGCTTCGATTGCATCTTAATATTCATCCTGATTCTATACTCAATGATTTACTAAAAGACCCTTTTCTATCCAAGTGGTTCAAACTTCTTGACGCCAAACTCTTATCTTTAGACCTTTCCCCTGAATCTCTCTCAGACATTAATCTTCATAGAGCGCATCAAATTATCAAATCTAAACTTTGGGAACAGGAACTTAATCGATTACTTCCCAATTTAAACCCCACCTGTTCCCCTCATTTTTTTGGTCTCTCCCCTTCTCTTGGTGGCCCTTCTAATTATTTCAGTAAATTAATTAATCCTAGCAAAAGGAGAGCATTTATACTAGCGAGACTAAACATTTTTCCATCAGCTGTTCATTTTGGCAGATTCTTAAATATTCCGCATAATAACAGACTTTGCCTCTTTTGCTCTTCAGAACCAGATACCCTAAGCCACATACTACTTCGTTGCCCGGCTCATCAACACTTACGGAATAATTTCCTTGAACCCTACTTGTCTTCTCTTTCTGCCTCCTTTGTTGACCCTTTGCCTATTCTTTTAAGCGATAACTCGGCCATCATTTCCAACTCGGTAGCGGATTTTTTACTAGTGGTATCTAAGTCAAAACCCCTCCCCTAACCCTGTTTTCCCAATATATTTTTTTTTAAATCTGTATCTCTATGACTACTTCAACCTTGTTTAATGATGCTAAGGCATCAATTACTATTGTTGTGAATTCTTCCTTCTTTTGTTTACCATGCCAATAAAAGGTTTTATAAATTGAATTGATTGCTATACTGCATCAGCCACTAGATGGGGTGAATCATTGAATCTAATGAAATGTACAAAGGTAAGAAATGGAATTTGGGCCCCCTTTTTCCTTGTTAAAAAGGTAAAGGTTTCCCCACAACTGAATGGTCTAGTCGTGACTGACTCAAGAGGGTGGTGCTCATCTCCATTTCTAAGCCGAAGAGCCGGCATTTGTCCGAGGACAAGTTTCCAAGGTCATGTGGCCAGCATGACTATACGCCAAGGCGCATGGAATGCCGTTACCTTCCCACCAAAGTGGTTCCTATTTATCTACTTGCATTTTTAGGTGCTTTTGAACTGCTCGGTTGGCAGGAGCTGGGACAAGTGACGGGAACTCACTCCGTCGCACGGTCTTGAACTGCCAACCCTCCGGTGAGCAGCTCAGCGGTTTAACCCGCAGCGCCACCGCGTCCCTTGTTACACTTTTCCTTCTTACAAGGCATTTAAAGGTGGGCCCTAGTATCGGCGATGAGTCAAATCAGTGGATACCGAATCACTGGATAACGAGGCATTGTGCCTTAGTGCAGAAGTGCTCTCTGAATAGCATTAATTGACCCTATGCTTCTTCTTCTTCTTCTTCTTCTTCTTCTTCTTCTTCTTCTTCTTCT
>JAJKFI010016065.1:0-10736 GCA_029204185.1 Lerista edwardsae
TGATCATATTGGTCTGTGTGAGTTCTCCCTCGCTTCGGTACACGGCACACCTCGCTGGTAGCCAGCAGAATACAAACTTGTAAAGCAGCAATATTACCCAGTCCCGAGACCAGTTTTTAATCTGGCTCCTCAGTGCGATCTGGACCTGATGGCCCTCTCTGGCCTTACTCCTGGTGGACATCCATTGAATTTCATCCAACAAGGCATCCAATGCAGGGCCTCTGATATTGTCGTATGCATATCAGAGCTTATCAGAGGTGACGCATCAGGGTGAAGTGTGATCAAATATGAAAAAACAACAACAACACTCCTGGAATGCAAACTGGTCTGTTAGAGGCAGCTGTCCACAGAATGGGCTAAGAGAGAGTAAGAAGGCCTGTTTTGAGCCTTCTCCTCAAGTTACAAAGCAAAGAGGCAGAACCTGCTCACATAGAGATGTGCATCACTTGCAGCACAACCCTATTCTTCCTTGGGGGTGGAGCAGCCCTCCCTACCCTGACTCTGAGTGTTGCAAAAATGCCCCAAAGCACATTTGTGAGTCATCGAGAGCTAGCTGCGCGAGCCCAAAGGCATGCACCAGCCTGCCAGCATCACATCCAAACCCTTCACTGGCTGGAGCAGGTAAGAGTGGGATGTGGGGGTTGGAAGGATGGCAGAACAGGTGGTGGATCAGGCCTGGGAGGGGGTGGTATTGGCGGTGGCAGCACACGCGGTATATTAACCCCCTCCCGGCCGACCTAGTTACTCCGGGCTTCCCAGATTTGTGCTAGTTAAATAGTTGGCACAGATCCATCAAGTCCCATAGGGTTTGCTGGGGCTTTACTTGGGGTAAGGGGAACTCTATATTCTGAGACCTCCAGCCTGTTCCTAAGGTACTGTACATTGGATGCAGCCCAGACCATGTAGCCAGGCTGTGCCAGTGCATTTTAGGATTGCACAATTTCTGTACAGTTGGCTTGATGAGAGTCTCCTTCGTGATCCGGTTGCATGTGTGAACAGAGGGTAATTGCAAAGCATTGTGTTTGAGGGGCATTGGGTCGGCTGAAGCACTCAGGTTGGGGTTGTGGTGGTTCACTCACACATGCAAACCATTGCTTGATGTCACATGCATGCACTAAATGATGGTGTGGTGTGGCGAGTGATGTCATCCGAGCGCGCCAACTACCGGAACACTCGGATGATTGACAGCCCTCCGCCCCTATGGCGATGCCGCCCCTATGGCGGAGGGCTGCCACGCCCTCCCAAGCTTCACTGTGCCGGAATCGCTCCATTTTAGAGCGATTCCGGATGCAAGGGAGGGAGGGCGGGCCCAGCAGCCGCTCGCCCGTCCTCCGAGGCAGCGGCGCAGCCCGGGACCTCCGCAGAACTAGCGGAACGGAGTATTGGGCCATTCCGCCTGAATGACGCCTCTGGGTGTGGCCCATTCACAGGAACCCAGGACACTGTTTGTTTCTGTGCTACTTGGGGTGCCGGCAAACAGCTCTGTTGACACAACCATTATCCACAGGCAAACTTCAGTCGAGCAAATGAAAGAGCGGAAATATGAAACATTTTGTGGGCCAAGCCATCTGTCTTTCCCCGAGACTGTTTGTTGACCAATAAAGTAGGATTATTAGCATATCTCCAAATCCCCCCTATCCTTTTATTTGTGCTGTGTTTTTCCTGCTCCCAATTTTGCTGCCAGCGATCATGCAGTGCCCTTTTTACATCCTCCTACGCAGATTTCACCCTGCTTTGCAGACAGCGCCGCATTCGAAAGCCATTTCCTGCTGTAGCAAGGCATATACGACACAATAGCTGTAGGCAAATTATCCGCATTATTGTTGTTCCACTGGCAGAAAACTCATTTTCATTTTGATATTAGCTCTAGGTATGTTATAAATCCATCTTGTAACCATATTAAAGGGGGAGATTTTATTTATTTATTTTGAGAGAGGGGGGAGTACAGTTTGCCCTCCATGTTGCCAATCCCTGCCTGCAGCCTTTGTGGAGGGGGAGGGGCTTAAAATGAATGCAAATTTCATCATATAAATTCCATGCAACTGAAAACACGGTCGGGTGAGAGGCGTTCTTGTCAGTGTGACTGCTATTTTATGTTAGCGGGTTATGACAGCGTGTGGAATGAATTGACAAGCAGATTTCAAAAGACGGCAGGCCTCTCGTGCTTTAAAATCATATTAAAAACAAGAAAAAGAAAGTTAGCAGAAGATTGGGAATATGCACATATTATTATTATTAAGCCTGGACTTGGTTTGACTTGAAGCCAAGCACTGGGTAGCCAATAGTGTGGAAAGTACTGCAGGGGCTGCATTATGCTATGGAAGTACTGCAGGGGATGCAATGTGCTGTGGAACTACTGCAGGGGCTGCAATGTGCTATGGAAGTACTGCAGGTGTTGCAATGTGCTATCTAAGTGGCACCTCCCATTCACTGTCAGAGCCATTCCGTGCATGTGCATTGCCATTGCTGCCCAAAATGGCTCTGACAGTGAGTGCGAGGGGCCACTTACACAGTGCATTGCAGCGCCTACAGTACTACTTACTGCGCCACTCCCATCCCCAGCTATGCTACTGGCTATGCAATGCTAGGTTTCAAGTCAAACCAAGCTCAGGCTGAATAATCCTGTACTTATCTTTGTTGGGTCAGGCCAACGGCCCATTCATTCCAGTGTCCTGGTTCCTACAAAAGCCCACTGGGTAACCCCCCGCCCTAGGCAGGAGAGGGAAGGCATGATTCACTCCCACTGTTTCGCCCCTGGTGCTGGGATTCAGAGGTATGTTGCTGCTGAAACTGGGGGCTGCATTATGTAGCCATAGTGAGCAGTAGCCACTGATAGACATCATCCATGAGGCTGAGGCTGGATACTGCAACAGAGGTGAGGCTGCTAATGGAAAGAGTTGCCCACATCTCCTTTCTACCTAATGTCAAGGGCTGTCTGTGTGTGCCCTCAGCGTGTGATATGAGGCCATCACATTCGCCCTTTTTCCTGAATGTCAGCTGCGCAGCCACTGGAGGATGTGGGAAGCATCAGGGGAAGGGGACCAGCCAGTGCAGTCCTACTTCCTCCTTACCATTCCAGAAATGCATGGAAGATTATATGAGAAGGAGGCTCCTGTGACTTTCCCCATCTCCCCAAGTGGCAGCCCGTGAAGTAGATAGAATCTCTGCTTGCAGGGCCGGCCCAGCCATGAGGCCAACTGAAGTGGCTGCCTCAGGGAGCAGATGGGTAGCGGTGGTAGTGCCAGAAATGTAGCCAGAGGGGGGCAGCGTGCTAAGTAACTCACACTCCTGCAACAGGTCAAGGAAGCGGCCCCTCCCACTGACCGCTGGGGCCATTCAGGGAATAGAAGTGACGGCAGCACACAGGCATTCGCCAGTTGGTTCGGTGAGACCTGCATGTTGCTGTCTGCCCCAAATGGCAATGGCAAGTGGGAGCCTGTGGTTGTGCTGCTCCTGGAGGGAGAGACAGACATCTGGAAAAGAATGCTTAGGGCAGTGTTTTCTTAGAATGCTGGAAAAGAATGCTTAGGTCTGCTTAGGGCAGTGTTTTCTCCTCTCTATCGCCTTCCGCTGTCACCTGCTTCACCCAGGGGTTGTGCTCATATTGTCATCCCCCAAAGTTTTTTCTTTCCGACAAAGTATAATTTGGCTAGCCCACTGCAGATACAGATTACTTTTATTGAAGATGTCCATGTACATTTGGGGGTTTAGGTTCATTTTTCTGAAAGCCATGATAAAATGTGGTATGCGATTCTTTTCTTCTTCTTTTTTCATCTTTTGTGGCGAGACCAGCGGTTCTCCAACGTTTTAGCACCAGGATTCACTTTTTAGAATGGCACTTGTGTTGAGAGCCACTGGAAGTGATGTCATTAACCTGAAAGTGATGTCATGGCCAGAAGAGATGTCATGGCTGGACGACAACAAGCAGGAAGTGTGTTACTTGCGACGTAATCAAATGACACTCATGGAATGCAAATTAGCATTCTTGGAATGTAGCAACTCTACAGCCATGAAATACCCCTAACAGAAAGCAAAATCAGGACAAAATATTGTATAAAAACACTGAACTGAAAACAAAACAAAATAATCTCCTTGAAAATTCAAACTGTTCACACCCACAAAAGGAATATAGCAAGAGTAAGGCCTGCAGCTTCCAAGATGGAGGCTCCCAGCTTTCTGTGACCCACTTGACATCAGGTTGCTACCCACCAAGTTCCCACAGCTTGAGAAACACTGGGGGCGCAATCCAACCCAGCGCTGGAATGGCAAGGCCAGCCGGCCAGCGCCATATCCGACGCTGGGTTGGGGGAGGCTGGAGCCTCCCGCGGCAAGGAAGGGTGTACTGCCTTACCGTAGGGGAGGCTCCAGCTTCCCCTATGTGCTCCTTGGATCTGTGCCTGCTAAAGAGCAGGCGCAGATCTGAGGAGACCACGCTGCCAGAATTGGGGCCGTGCAGCCTCGCTGACTGGCTTAGGACGTGGCCGTAAGGCCACCTCCCGAGCCCGCCCACATCCCGTCCAGTGGTGTCATTCAAATGATTTAGGAACAGGAACTCACTTTTGATTGGCACTTGTCGGGAACCCGGAACCAGCCACGGAGCCTGTTAGGATCCGGAACGCCCGTTCTGGTCCGTTTCCCCTGAATGATATCACTGATCCCGTCCAAGTCCCGCCTCCCCCCTCCCACCAATCCCTGTCCTGATACTCGGTAGAGGATCCCTTGGTAGAGAATCTTTGCTCAGCGCAAGGGAGGCTCTCCGTCAGTGCTCTGAAGCCGACGCTGCAGGCGTCGTAGTCTTCAGAGCTTCATCGCCAACACGGGGGTGGTGCTCAGCACCTGTGCACCACCGCTCCACCCCCTGGTGTTGACGTGATGATGTTACGTCAACGCAAGGGACACGCTTGGATTGCGCTGCCCGATAGATTACAAGTGTGTGGTGTTGCCACCATCAGTCCGGATGCAACGTGAGAAACATGTTACCCAGCTGGCCTGTCTGTAGACATGATACTGAACAAAAAACCAGGAATGGTGGACACCAATGGAGGTCATTAAGCGTGCGATCCTAACCTGGAGTTAGTCCGGCATACTTAGGCCAGCACAGTTTGGCTGGCACAAGGGCCACCGTAAAGTGTGTTTGGACCACTCTTGGAATCAGGCAGGAAGGCTCATGTCTGTGTTCTGGCCTCTGCTTCCAAGAGAAGTCCAGACATACTTTACAGTGTCCCTTAAGCCAGCCAAACTGTACTGGCCTAACTCCAGGTTAGAATTGTGTCCTAAATTGTTGCGATGTGTCAGAAAGAACAAGACGGACTACGCCCTGGGGCTGTGTGTTTCACCATTGTGTTAAATTGTTTTAAATTATTATTATTGTCTTTTGCCCCTTACTCACTTGACCTGAGGTTTCTCTGCCACTCTCTTTCAGCCCAATATATCCCTCATGAGGAGAGATTTCAGGAATTATTATAAAGGGATTTACAATTTGGGGAGATGATTTCTGAGTTTGATGCAATTGCAATTTGACATATGTTGATTTGTTTTAACTTGGCGGAACACAATAAGCAGCAGTGCATGTTAAATTCCCTCATCTCATTTCTGCACCTCAGCTAATATCTGGGAGGGAAAATGGCTGTTTTTGTGTGACAAAATGCACCGTGTTATCCAAATGAAAATCTAAGCCCCAGATAATTTCTCTCCTTTTAGGCATCCCGCTGTTAACCTTTAAATGCAATCAATCTTTGATGAAGCTAAAACTGCTCTGCAGGGACAGTAATTGATTCTCACACTTGGTCTTGTGGCCTACAAGCTCGACTCCACGGCGCAAACTTTCTGGATGTCGTTTGCTGTAATTATGGTCTGGGCATATCTAGTTTTGTCAGTGCACCGTAGTGTTGGAGCTACTTATGCTCGTCAATTTTCCCATGATGCAATCAGTCTGGAAAGGCCAATCAGTCAAAGGCCAAAGGCAATCAGGTAGACCCACAGTGTCTTCAACCTTTTATATGCCACAATCCCAATATATAAATTGGGTGGTTAGTTACACTGGAGGATGACAGTCTGAAGGTATCTTATTTTTTAGATAGGCAGATGTCGTGGAAAGTATATGGAGCGCTAGATGGGTCCCAAGGCATGGTCTTGAAGGTACATTACATGGTCCAGCTGTCTTTGTGAAACTATAAAGGTCCAAGTCTGGCTTGTACACAGAATCTGGCTGTGTGACCGTCTCAGAATCTTGACTTCATGATAGAAGAAAGGCAGGATATACATGTGATAAGTAGATAGGCAGACTGAAAATTAACCAATGCTTAAAGAGAGGACTAAACCAATTGCGGGGGAGACAGGATACCTCTCAGATGAATCTTAGACTGAGAGTGCAATTCTGACCTGGAGTTAGGCCAGCACAGTTTGGGCGGAACATGGGCCACTGGAAAGAGTGTTTGGGAGTCAGGGAGGATGGCTTATGTCTGTATGCTGGCCTCGCTGACTCCGAGAGTGGTCCAAACATACTTTACGGTGGCCCTAGAGCCAGCCAAACTTTTCTGGCCTAACTGTGCCGGCCTAACTCCAGGTTAGGACTGTGCCCTCAATGGAAGATCTGCCTTAAAAGATACCACTGTGACAGCATCTGACTGATGGTACATTGTACACTGAAGTGCATTTCTAATAGGTCACAGAACAAACACTTCCCTGATCTAAAGCAAGTTAATACCAGAGTATGTGGAATTTGCAAAGAAAATGTAATCATGAGAAGATCAATGTAGTCTTGAGATGTAGTCTTATTAATTAAAACTTTAAACCGTGCAGCTCACCTGACTAGACTAAGGGCCCAATCCTATCCAACTTTCCAGTGTTGGTGCAGCTGCAATTTAGCCCTAAGGAAAGAGGAAAAAAATGTTCCCTGACTTGGAGAAGACCTCTGTGACTATCCTCCTACTGCAGGATGCAGTGAGCATCTCTCTACTGTCAGTGCGGGAAAGTTGGATTGGGTCCTAACTCTGCAATGGATGTTACACAGTGCTGAGAATATAGGCTACAGACAAAACTGTGCACTGTCTACCCAGTCCTCTGCAAAAGCCAAGAAAGGATTTAAGAAAAACAACAACACACCAAATAACCAGCCTACTACATTGCCTTGCCTTGCAGTACAAATATAAATGCTCTGCTTCTACGCTGTGTCCTTCTTCAAGCAGATCATTACAGATGTTGGACTCCTTGGGTTTCCTGATGAATTATGCTCTTCTTTCACCTTGAGCAGAAAATGCTCTTCCACCAATAAGCACCAACTGTCACTTTTGATCACTCATAATCCGTGATGCTCTCTGAATATTTCTGTTTGTGAAAAGGATTCATTTCATCCTCACCCATGTCGCCCAGTGGGAAGTGGCCAGCCAAGCTGACAGCCAGGTTGCATGTTATTTTATTAAAACGGCATACTTGGGTTGTGACTGCTGCTGCTGCAGTCCTGCAGGAAAGCGCAGTATGGTTGCGTAACAGGTTCATCTGAAAGAATCTTGCACTTGCTCGCTCTCTCCTTGTTCAGTCCAGGAAGAAGCTCACACTTCGAAACTGAGAGTGCAATCCTAAACTGGAGTTCGGCCGGCATAAGCTAAGCCAGCAAAATTTGGCCAGCACAAGAGCCACCATCAAGCATGTTTGGGCTACTCTCGGAGTCAGGGAGGATGGCGCACGTCTGTGTGCTGGCCGCTCTGACGCTGACAGTGGTCCAAACTTACTTTACGGAGACAGGACAACTGTAGCAGTCAGGCCTGAGAGGAGAGGGGACAAAATCCCTGGAGCTCAGGCTTCTAGGGGGTTCGGGCCATGACAAAACAAGCTAGACAGTGCAAAACGGATGTATTCCAAAATAAATTTGGGTAGCTCAATCTTCATATTAAAAATCTGATTTGCAGTCGCCAGGTCCCTCCATCTCTGTGGCTATTACTGTGATTCATCAACTGGCTTAGGCTTCTAGTTGAAGATGGTTGATAGTGGCATAACTAAAAGCCCAAGTGCCTGAGACAGTGGCATCCCGATGTCATGTGACGTTGTGAGGTCACGTCCGGGTTCTCGCTAGAGGAGGAGGCGGCTATGTGCCCCTGAATCCTTCTCCTGTGGAGGCTCCCACTTGAAGTAGAGCCTCCACAGGATAAGGAAAGGTGGTGCTAAGCCACCAGTTCCTCTGGCGTGAACCCAGAAGCGACTGCCTTGGACCTACTTGGCATAGTACCTGGGGCACTGCCCTAGTTACACCTCTGATTGTTGATATGCATTTAGGTCCTGCTTTTCTTCCAAGATGGGACTCAGATTTGTACAGAAGGCTCCCAGGCAGTCAGAAAGAACTAACCTGAGGCAAATTTTCCATACGCTCCAGTTGGAGAATTAAATTTAGAAAAATCTCATAATTTGGGGAGTGTGGAACCAAGAGCAGAGTGAACTTTTGGAACAACAAAATAACAAAATGGATGACCTCCTGGTTATGATACCAGGGCCGACTCTAAGAGTGGCAGGGCCCAATGCGGGGCACTCCTATAGGGCCCCCCACACTCCCCACGGGGCCCCCCACTCACCAAGAAGAGCACTTGTGGTGCTATACACAAAACGTGGCACCTGAAAATAGTTGGTGGTGACAGGATGACGTCACTGCCAGTTGCTTCCAAGGAGGCCCATTTTGGGCACTTCAGAAGCTGGGGCAGCTGAGAGGGCCCAAGGTCAAGCTGCTCTGCTGGCCCCACTGACCTGCAATCCTAAAAGAACTGACTGCAGCAGCAAGCAATATGCTCACTGCACTGGTGCGGGGGCCCCCAAAGCACGGGGCCCGATGTGATGGCATTGGTCACACTGGCTTAAGGCCGGCCCTGTATGATACCCACTGTTATCATCTTCTCCCACCAATGTCCACTCATTCCTCACATGCAAATACATGTCGTGTCTTGTTGTCCACTGGGGTTCAGTGGATACCATAATCAATATAAAAATAGCTTTAAAGACCCATTTCCAGGTTTCTTGCTCCTCTGTTGTCACCCTAGAATGCATTGGAATACAGGCATGCCCCAGTATCCACTGGGGTTCCATTCGAGACCCCACCGTGGATATCTGAAACCGTGGATACTGAAGACGCCTTTTTTAAAATAGGGGAACATAAGTGGTTTTGCTGCAACAAGGTAAAAAAAGAGATTAATGTTCCCCAATCTTTTTAATAGGCATCCCAGTATCCATGGTATCTGTGGATAACTGAAACCATGGATACTGAATCAGTGGATATTGGGGCATGCCTATATATGCTATACTGCATACTGTATCCACCTTCCTTCAACTACTGCTTGGTCCTTTACTTTTAAGTTTTGGCTTCGATTGCATCTTAATATTCATCCTGATTCTATACTCAATGATTTACTAAAAGACCCTTTTCTATCCAAGTGGTTCAAACTTCTTGACGCCAAACTCTTATCTTTAGACCTTTCCCCTGAATCTCTCTCAGACATTAATCTTCATAGAGCGCATCAAATTATCAAATCTAAACTTTGGGAACAGGAACTTAATCGATTACTTCCCAATTTAAACCCCACCTGTTCCCCTCATTTTTTTGGTCTCTCCCCTTCTCTTGGTGGCCCTTCTAATTATTTCAGTAAATTAATTAATCCTAGCAAAAGGAGAGCATTTATACTAGCGAGACTAAACATTTTTCCATCAGCTGTTCATTTTGGCAGATTCTTAAATATTCCGCATAATAACAGACTTTGCCTCTTTTGCTCTTCAGAACCAGATACCCTAAGCCACATACTACTTCGTTGCCCGGCTCATCAACACTTACGGAATAATTTCCTTGAACCCTACTTGTCTTCTCTTTCTGCCTCCTTTGTTGACCCTTTGCCTATTCTTTTAAGCGATAACTCGGCCATCATTTCCAACTCGGTAGCGGATTTTTTACTAGTGGTATCTAAGTCAAAACCCCTCCCCTAACCCTGTTTTCCCAATATATTTTTTTTTAAATCTGTATCTCTATGACTACTTCAACCTTGTTTAATGATGCTAAGGCATCAATTACTATTGTTGTGAATTCTTCCTTCTTTTGTTTACCATGCCAATAAAAGGTTTTATAAATTGAATTGATTGCTATACTGCATCAGCCACTAGATGGGGTGAATCATTGAATCTAATGAAATGTACAAAGGTAAGAAATGGAATTTGGGCCCCCTTTTTCCTTGTTAAAAAGGTAAAGGTTTCCCCACAACTGAATGGTCTAGTCGTGACTGACTCAAGAGGGTGGTGCTCATCTCCATTTCTAAGCCGAAGAGCCGGCATTTGTCCGAGGACAAGTTTCCAAGGTCATGTGGCCAGCATGACTATACGCCAAGGCGCATGGAATGCCGTTACCTTCCCACCAAAGTGGTTCCTATTTATCTACTTGCATTTTTAGGTGCTTTTGAACTGCTCGGTTGGCAGGAGCTGGGACAAGTGACGGGAACTCACTCCGTCGCACGGTCTTGAACTGCCAACCCTCCGGTGAGCAGCTCAGCGGTTTAACCCGCAGCGCCACCGCGTCCCTTGTTACACTTTTCCTTCTTACAAGGCATTTAAAGGTGGGCCCTAGTATCGGCGATGAGTCAAATCAGTGGATACCGAATCACTGGATAACGAGGCATTGTGCCTTAGTGCAGAAGTGCTCTCTGAATAGCATTAATTGACCCTATGCTTCTTCTTCTTCTTCTTCTTCTTCTTCTTCTTCTTCTTCTTCTTCT
>JAJKFI010016066.1:0-29940 GCA_029204185.1 Lerista edwardsae
ATCTATCTATCTATCTATCTATCTATCTATCTATCTATCTATCTATCAAGGATGTACGTGTGTGTGTGTTTGTTCCAGCATAACTCTGCAACGCCTGAAGCAATTTACACCAAACTTGGTACACATATGCCTTATGATCTGGAAAGAAATACTGTGGGGGTAAGACGCCCCCTAGCACCCCTAGGGGTGGGGGTGGGGAGGGGGAGACATAAAAATAATCAAAAACGGCCGATATTAGTGTTGAATCCATAGTTTTCGAGGTCGCTGAGATGAATAGTGACACTCCCAATGCCGTTTTAAGTCCATGTTCAGCCCCCATCAGCATGGGGGGTGAGAAGGGGTGAAAAATTAAATGTCCAAAATGACTTGACATTAGTGTCAAATCCATAGTTTTCGGGGTTGATTGGGGACAGTCCCGATGACATTTAAGCCCAAGTGTAGTCGAATCGAACGAATGGGACTCTGTAGAACCTTCTGGAAATTTTTAGAAATCATTAGGCCCCGGTCTTGGACTCATGATGTTTGTATTGAGACAATTCCAGCACTCACTCGAATCTTAGACGGTCGTCTTTAAGGGAAGCTAACTCTGCAAGTCTTCCAGTTTATCATCGTTCAGTGAATGTAACAGTTTATGAAATCTTATTGCATTAAGCTTTATTCTAATTGCGTTATGATTTCCACATGGGTGAAGTTGCAGGCAAACAGTACATTAATAAGGCCAGAGCCAGTTTTTTTAAGTGCAGCAAAGTTTAAAGGACGAATGCTGCTTGTGGCGGGTACATTCTACCCTCATGTCCTGGTAAATAGGTTTTGCACATTTGTGCACTATTTTGAAAAACTATGAAGCCTGTTGGACAAGAGCTGACAGTGGGATAAAAGACAGGTGTGCATACATCACGGGAAATCATGGCTCCCTCAGCATCTTAAGAACAACTGTTAGGTACAGACAATCTGAAACACAGCCGACTTCTCATGCTTTGCATTGACTCGCCACACTTCATCACCAGCCCGCTCTTAAGCCCCACCATCCTAAAATTCCGGGTGACTGGCCTGCTTATTAATGGTTTAGTAACAGCTGAGTGCGTCATGGGTTTTCTTGGACATTATCCAAGCGGAAGCTCCATCTTCAGCTCGTTGGGTCAACCACCTTCACCAATACCAGGGGTCAGGCAGGAGCAAACAGGGACAGAAGCCTTTCCCTGTATCTGCAGCAAAGCATCCACTGAGCCTTTCATGTGCACTCTGATCTGGCAGCAAGCCTGATCACACTCTCTCAGTCACTCGACACAGAAACCCGAAATAAGGGATATGCAGAAACACATGGACCTTGGCCCAATAGCAAGCTGCTGAAGAATCCAAGAAGAGCAGAAGATTGGGGCGCAGTGTTCCTGCACCAGGCCACTTCCCAAGAGCTTAAATATAGCTTGCCTTCTTATCTCTGGTTTCTCATTTGACATTTCTCTGCCCTGCCAGACTGGGTATGCAATGATGATTCCCTCTGAACTCAAGAGGGAGAGAAAGGATAAAAGACTCAAGGAACTTGACTCTTATTGGGATGCATCTTTCTGGCAGTTGCAAAAGTACATACTACTTTTCTTCCAAAGCTCCTGTTCATTTCAATGGGGCTTACCCAAGAAAACTTTAGACAATGCATTATGCCCAAAACTATATATACCTTAAATTCACCTAGTGTATAAATGAGGTCAAGTCTGATGGAACAACTTTATCATTTAAAAAAAAAATTGCAGGATCTATCAACATCTTTCACTTGCCCCTGTAAGAGGGTCAGGACACCAGCAGGTTCCCTCTCCCCTCCCCCCCCCCCGCCCACACTTGGTGGATAGAAACCTGTTGCCAACCCCTGAGTGCATTCAGTCTGCCCAAGATCTGCTGGTAATCTAAGCAGTGAGCTCTGGATTTCAACCACAATATATCTGCTGCTACAGAATACACCACAGAACCTTTTCCTACCACAAGCTATCCCACTAGTATTTGTACTATATAAGAAGTTGAAATCTGTTAGAGTAAAAAATAAAAACCAGAGATTAGAGTTTGGTAATGTAGGAAGGCTGAATTCTCAGAGTCCTTTCCCTTTTTGTAATAGCGGGCGGCCTTGACCCTTAATCCTCAGCTGAGGCAGGACTGCAGCAGCTTAAGGAGGAATCATCATAGTGACAACTATCAAACTGAGATGGTATAATGCCAACTGTGATGGCCCAACTACAAAAGCCAACAAGAGGGCTGGGCATCCAGGGCCCCTGCTTCAGCGATTACTACTGAGTTGGACAGAGATCTGCTCATTTGCTGAGTCCTGGGAGCTTTTACGCCCCGGTCACAGGCAAATAGAGGGGAAAAAGTAAAGAAGTGACAATAAAAATGAAAATAAGGCAAGCCTACCCTAGTAAATCTCTTGATCATTTAATGTGATCTTATGCTACTCCGCAAGCAAAGAATAAGATTTTAATGTACCTATGGTGCCAATAATCTGCAATACCCAAGCATGGATAGGAGCAGGACATACTGCAAATGTGCCAGCTACCTCCCCTGAAACTCAGCGTTGTGGTTGGACTGGGGTCGGAAATGCGTCAATCCACTTTTGGAGAGGTGTCAGTGCAGTAATTTTCAACTAGTTTAACCAACTGAAAAAAGAGGCCTCTTTGACTTTGGTATGTTTGTAAACACTGAATCCTCACAGCTGTGGGTGGGGCACATTCTCATCCTGGATGCATAGAGTGCTTGACTTTTTTTTTTTTTTAATTTACCACACAACAACTTTGTACAACAGGTCTCATTCTGCAGGTGGGAAATTGTTGCCTATGATGCATCTTCTCATGGCTTCATGTCCATGTAGACCACCCTGCGAGTTTTGGGGATCGAAATAGGGGTTGCATTCTGCTCTCTCATCCACCAGACTACAATTTAATTGGACCTGATGCTGTCTTGCTGCCTCCAGACTAACTTTTAGCCTGATTCCTGGTGCCATCACAAATCCAGACAAACGGCTGCAATAACTATGATCCTGTCCTTTGCCCTTCAGTGACCCCTAATTAAGGATTGTTTACGATGACGTTCTGCACCATGGAGCAACCCTCGCACAAAAGTTGCACAAAAGCTTAACACCAATCGTGACGCACTATTTGGAGGCCCCAAGTAATTTCAATGCAAGGCAGTGGCGCAGACTGATGGGAAACTAGAGGCAAAAGGAAAGTTCCCTGTACGCACATTCCCAAAAACCACAGTGGAGGGATGGAGAAGAGGGGGCGGCTGGAGGAGGGTGCAAGCCACATTTGCTGCTCACTGATCCTAGCAATATGTGACTTTTCGCTGCCTAATGGCAGACAGTGCCAGACAGACCTTTCCCTTTGCACTTGGCCTGGAGGTTTCCTGCCCAGCATGCCTGCAGGAAAAGGGTGGCGCCTGTCAGAACAAGATCAAAACCATAAGCAGACTCAGAGACAGATGTCCCCCCCCCCCAATCCTGTCCCTTCCTACTAACAGACACATGAAAAGCTGGAAGACAGGGCCAGCCCTCAAAAGGTCAAAACAAATCCTAGGAATAGACAGACAGGATGCCAACTCCGACACTGAGGCCACCAACATGCGTGCGTGCATGCAACCCTCTGACCAAGGCAGAAAACATTCCACAATTCCTCCTGGGCACAGCTGGTTTGACCACACACAAGCAGCACAAAGTCAGCTGGACCAGCCAAACTACAAGGAGTGCCCAGAAAGTCTGCTCAGTTCGACAGGTATGCTCCCAGGAACTTGGTGAATATTGGGGTGTTCACATGTGGGGTGGTGGGGTCCCAACTCATGGGTGTCAGTACCCCCCCCCAATCTGGTCCAAGAGGTGCTTCCCAGAAACCACTGCAATGCCCCACTCTGAGAAATATTTACCAGTGCCTAGAGACAGCTGGCTTGAGCCAACAGGTGGCCAATAGCCAAGACGTCACCAAGGAGGCAGGCCCCAACCACTGGCTACTTCGAGGGGTGCCAAAGAGGCAGCGCACAGTCCGAGGCACCCCGGGGAACCCCAGCCGCAGAGGCTTCGGGGCACAACTCTGGAGGGGGCGGCGCCGTCGCAGAGTGCCCGGAGCTTACCCCGCAAAAGGGCGCGCTGGGGAGGACAAAGCCCCTTTTCCAGACGCGCCAACTTCGCTTCCGCTCCTCGCCCCCGGCGCGCCACTCACCTCACCGACTTCGCCAGCAGCCGGTGCCTCTTAATGTCCTCTTCGCTGAAGGAGAAATGCATGTCCGCCTCGACGGCACGCTGGAGACCCGTCGGGAGCCCAGGGAGGAACCGAGGCGCCGCGAAGGCCTTGGCTGGCATGAAAGAGTCCGGGACGGGAGCCGCTCATGGGGGAAGAAAAGAGCCCTGCAAGGCAGCCTCCAAAGCACTCCCGGAGTCGGCAGGGGCGGCTATTGCTGCTGCTGCGGCGAGTCCCCAAAGCGCGGAGTCGCGCTCGGGGGAGGGGCTGCGAGTTGCAAAGCCCGGCGCTGGATTCCGAAAGCGGGGTGTCCCGCCAGCCAAGCGCACAGGTGGTCGCCAAAGGAGTCGGAGTGGCCAAGGGCTCAGGGGGCCAGGCCGGCAGCGCGCTCCTGACCCTC
Source organism: Lerista edwardsae (assembly GCA_029204185.1). Taxonomy (NCBI): domain Eukaryota; kingdom Metazoa; phylum Chordata; class Lepidosauria; order Squamata; family Scincidae; genus Lerista; species Lerista edwardsae. The sequence goes on from JAJKFI010016066.1 coordinate 4,609, forward strand.
GGAGAGGGAAGGTCTGCGGGCTCGGCTTCTCTCACCCCCCGTGATAAACGCCACTGTTCTCGACATGAATTCTCTTCTATTCGTGCCAGCTGTCTTCCTTTGCGGTTAGGTTTACTTTCCCATCGATTCACCTAATTCCAGATCCATCGTCAAATGCGGGTTTAATGTGAGCCAGAACTCCTGTGCGCCTGGTTGCAGAACCTCTTTTTTAACGCCAGCCCGGAAACACGCGAAGGAAAGTGAGTGTCGCTGAGCATGCACGGAGTACTCCCCCCGCCCCCAACACTGAGCGGTGCCAACTACAAGCAGCCTTCAAAAATCTAGATTTCGGGAACAGGGCAGAAGTTCCACCGGGACACCATTCCTTTCAAAAGCTAAACCCAGCCCCGGAATCAAAAGTTTACTGAGCACACTTTGTGCCACGTGGTTTCTAATTTCACCGCCAGCAGGAGAGCAAATCAAGGGCAGACCAGCCCATTAACAACTCGCCCTAACCAAGGCTAGTAGCCTCCACCCTGAAGCCTGCCCAAGTGTGCGTTCTTTTGAGCCATTTTGTTCAGAATGCCAAATTCAATAGGTATGTTTTGAGCCCTTACTGAAAATCTATGAGTGAGAGATTAGTTCTTAATTCCCGGAAGAGAATACATAATCTGCAATGTTGAGAACAGACTTGGGGACAGAGGCAGTCATTCCTAAGTTTTAAAAACTAAATTTTTGTTTTAAAGGGTTTTTATGTTTTAAATGTTGTTTTGTTTTACATTTTTGTTTTAAAAGTTTTAAAAACTAAAATGCGCTTGGTACAACACTTGTCTTCTGTTGTTCCCTCATTAGGGAACAATGATGTTCCCTAACAGGAAATGAAGTTTTTCAAATACAGTACACACAGACTGTATTCTCTTCTCTCTTATGGGTGTGTTTCATTCGGACCACACTTTATGGACTGAAGCACTAGGCAGAAACATACAGTGGAGAAATAGGCAAATGAAGTGCAATGTTATACTCACTTTCCTGAGAGTAAGCCCTATTGAACACAATACAACTTACTCCTGAGTAGACATGCATAAGATTGTGCTGAGAGGGAATAGAAGGGAAAGGCAAAGGAACTTCTTTGCATCTCCTGGAGTCCACATCCAAAACCACCAGTTCAGGTTTTCAGGGACACTTTCCTAATGCCCCACCCACTTATTTACTAAATGATGAGGCCTACTCATGAGGGAGTCCAGCTGTCATAGGGCAGCCTCTGTGCTCCTGTGGGTGGGTGAAAAGGAATGTCCCTTATGTGGCTGCTGCATAGAGGATCTCTTGGAATACACACGCCAGACTTCTAGCATACCTGCTTCCTCCCCAAAACAAACCTGAACTCAAGGCAAGATCCAAGACTATGGTTCATGTTGCCAATATTCTAACCCCTAGAACCCCACAAAGGTTAACTAGATGTCCTCTCAATTTCCGGGAGTCTTGTACAGCTCCAGGGAAATCAACAGGTCAATCCAACAGCTATTTATTTATATTTACTCAGGGAGGGGTGATGGCTGATGACTTCACGCCCTGCTTGTGAACCTTCCAATAGTATCAGGAGACCTGGGATGGAGCAACAGGGGTGACAAACATAAGGCCTGGGCGCTCTGAACTCCCCCAGCACTGCCATCAGCTGCCAGGCTATGAAATGATGCCTCAGCACTGCTGAAAGGGCAGTCCTGGGAGCGAGGGAGATCTGGGGGGGGGGGGCAAATCTCTAAGTGTTGCAAGAAGCCTTACCCTGTCATGTAAATCCCTCCTCTCCCTTGCTGCTGTAGCCAGTAAGCAACGCCAAGATATTGCTTTTCCCTGTGAGGATTGCAGGAGAGGAGTGATTTCCACTGCAAGGTAAGGCGTCTTGCAAAACTTAGAGCTTTGCCCTCCCTTAAATCTGCCTCTGGCTGGGAGAGCCCAATTATCATGGCCTCCCTTTCATTGGGACGTGGTGGTGCAGCGAGTTAATCCGCTGTTGCTGGGCTTTCGACCGCAAGGTTGGGAGTTCGGGAGTTCGAGACTGCGTGACGGAGTGAGCTCCTGTTGCTTGTCCCAGCTCCTGCCAACCTAGCAGTTCGAAAGCACCTACAATGCAAGTAGATAAATAGGGACCACTTCAGTGGGAAGGTAACGGCGTTCCGTGCGCTATGGCGTAGAGTCATGCTGGCCACATGATCGGACAAAAACGCTGGCTCTACAGGCTTTGAAACGGAGATGAGCACCGCCCCCTACAGTCGGTCACGACTAGACCATTCGGTCGTGGGGAAACCTTTACCCTTTCATCAGTGCTGCTTCTACCATCACTGCTGCAAGGTCAGTCCACATGATAATTGGGTTCTTTCATCAGTGCTGGTTCTGCTGAGGTGCTGGGAGGAGTTAGAAGGCAAGGAACACTACAGCGGTAGGAGCCGATAAGAGGGGTGAGAGAGGGAGGAAGGTGTGCTGGAAGGGACCAAATATCACCCAGGCTGCCCTTTCGGTAACACTGTTCCTACAAAGGCATCACTTTGCATAGTACTGCTGCTCACCCAGCAGCATGGGTGAGACAGAACTGCCCTACCCAGTTCTTCGAAAAGTGCCACCACTGCTGTGATCACACAAGCACTTACAACCCACCGGCTTTGACAGCTGGAGCCTGTGGGGGGGGGGTAAGTGTTTACAGGATCACAGTCACCGCAGCAGTAGTAGAGGCACTTTTCAAAGAACTACAGTAGGGCAATCACTGCTCTCATGCTGAGCAGCGAAGTGATGACTCAGAGGAAGTGGCACTGCTGTGATGGCCTGCCTGATAATTGGCCCACCATATATTGAGAATATGATCCAAGATTTCCATACTTTCTCTACTGTCATTTGCAGCTAAAAAGTCACTAGGTGAGAACAAAGCGCTTATTTCTGGTCACAACTTATTTAATGATGTCATTTGACATCAATGATGTCATCATGACATCTCTTCCAGCCCTCACTGGGCACCATGAAGGCTACCTGGCCCACTGTATGAAATTGACACTGTATGAAACCACTCTGATGTAGGGGTTCTGGACTTGGACTTGGACCTGAAAGATCTAGGTTCAAATCCTGGCTCAGCCATGAAGCTTCCTGGGTGACCTTGGCCCAGTCACTATCTCTCAGCCTCACCTGCCTCACAGGGTTTCTGTGAGCACAAAAGGAGGGAAGGAATTATGTACACCACCCCTGAGCTCCCTGGAGTCCTATAAAAGGTCCTACAAAAGTGTGAAAACTTAGCAAGTAGGTAGGTAGGATATAGTACTGGCTTTCCATGCAAGGCATCCAAATGAAGTGGAAAGCCGTAACATGGGTGGGTATACTGACAGATAGCGGCCCAGCCATGAGACCAAATTGCTTTCAACAGCAGACTGGGAGTGCCCTGTGCCCACCTACAATACTATATCCAGCCTGCCACATACCCAGCCACTGAAGTTGCTGCACAATCGTTTTCCTGAGCCTCCTCCATCCTTGGTGGGGAGGATGATGGGACTGGAGAGAGATTCTGCTCCCAAGATTCTCCCTTCAAAAGTAGTGACAGTGGAAGGGACGGTGGCGACAACAAGGGACAGTACAGTGAGCACAGCATGTGGGGGGAGAGCAGAATTTGGGTGCTGTTTTGGATAATGGGTTAGCTTGGGCTGCCCGTGATGTTTGGAACTGTGTTTCAGTGGCCGCCACCACCATGCCGCTAACACAATGTACAAAAGCCAGGCCTCTGCCTAGCCCTGCATTCCAAGAATGTGTACCCCCACAATCTGCCCCCTCCCCTGCAACCCAGTGGTCACAGGATATCCCCTGTCAAATCAACCACAGAGACTCTTTGTGCTCCTTTTTTCAGTTTCCTTGAGTATTTACCTGTAGGCTGTATGCTATTACCCAGGAAATACCCTGGGTTTGATTCAGCAATTCTCAGAAGTCTCCGACAAAGCCTGTGGGCGATTTATGTGCTCACTGCTTAATCTGTACACATGTGAGGAGCCTTTTTTTTGACCCAGACTGCCCCCTTGCCTGCTTTTCCTATACTGTGGGGACTGACTACTGACAAAAGGCACTCTGCATATGCTCAGAGGCACCCACGCATTGTTTCTTGCACTTTAGAACAGAAACTTGCCAATAAGAAATGGATTTCAATCTAAAGTAAGCATTCCAACTTATCTTGGATGGGGGCAGAGTGGGCTCTCTTTCGGAGGGGGGGGGAGAATCATTTCAGAACACAACCAGTCAGTATAAACACTGAACACCCCTTGTGGCTGTAGAGTTTACTCCCTACACCTTACAGGGGCAAGTATCAAGGATGGCTGGGCTGCTTCCCAGTTCTGAGAGTTGAAGGCAGGGTGGTGGGGAGGGGGCTTGGAGACACAACTCCTGGGTTAGTTCCTGGCTGTGCCACTGAGTCACTCTATGAACCCTAACGAGTCATTTCCTTTCATTGTGCATCATAGTTTTGCTTTAAAAGCAAACAAAACACCAACTCCTCTGTTGCCTTAACCCGTCCCTTCTTCCTGTTCTCTTTCAGATGATTCCCCTCATCCTGTGGCCACAAAGCACCAACAAGGAAGACATGACCAGGTGGCCTGAAGCTCTCCGCAGTTGCTCACTGTCACCCATCCTTGACGGAGGAGGAGTCGTTTCCTGGGTTGGTGCTGTGCGGTGTAGCGGCTGCAGAAGTCGACTGGGTTGTGGAAGAACCTGCCACAGTGCAAGCTTTCCCCGCACACTCTGGATTGTTCTGCACTTCACAACTATCGTAGAAAACAGCTGCATGACCTATGCCATCTCTGTGATGGGAGGGCAGCCCAGTCACCTATTTCAGTTTTGACACCCGGTAGCATCCCTAGGGGGAGGGCAGGGTAAATATTGCAGGCACTGCAATGTGCCATGATGTGACTCCTCTCACTTGCCCTTGGAGCCATTCTGGGCAGCACCACCTGCACGTTACCATCACTTCCCAGAATGGCTCTGATGGCAAGTGGAAGGGGCCACTTACAAGGTGTGTTGCAGCACCTGCAATACTTACTGCGCTGCCCCACCTGCAGCTTACCCATGATATCCAATTCAAAGACAGGAGGTCTGCTCAGCAGTGATGATCTCAGGGATTTGCCAGGTCAGACCCTGACCAAGGACCCCCACCCACCAGGCCTGAGCACCCCTGAACTCTCACTGTCAGTGGTAGCAGCAGCACCCAGTGCACTAAGAGTGGTGGGCAAACCCTGTATGGAGCTTTGTTCCAACCGCCCCCCCCCCCGGCAAGGAACCTGGAACTAGCACTGAGTCACATTTATAGAGGTCTTTAGCAAGAGACCCTGTTAGAGCTGCAGTGTGACTGCACATGGATATTGAGCGTGTATCTGGAACGCTGGGAGAGCCATTTTGCTGCAGGATCTTGGAGTACACGAACACCTTGCATGTAGCCCTATTCAGATTTTACCTTTACGTGGAGCTGGAAAGCATGGTGGAGGGGAGTGAGAGCCTGTCAGTAAGCCCTGCCCTTGCACCAGCGTGCTCTGAAAGCCCTGCCCCTAGGCCCTACCTGTGAAGTGTTTGTTGGCATAGCCCAACATTGGGGCAGGGTTTGGACGGATATCGGCCTGGGGTGGGGCTTCCTGGCATGTTCTCCCTCCTTCCACCACCATGCATTTCAGATCCACGTGAAGGCAAGGTTTGAGTTATACTTACAAAGCAGCCCCCTGCAATGATGTTCAACTGGATGCGTTTGGGCAAGTCCATTGCTCAGCTGTCGCAGGGAAAAGGCAACATTGTTCCTTACAACCTACCCTGAGCCCTTGGGATGGAGGAAAGGAATCTAGCCAGAAGATGAAAGAGGTTTCGCACCATTAAGTTCAAACCACCACCACCAAATGCAAGTCCCAAAAGGTGCGCAAGAGGAATTACTTGCACAGAAGTCCACAACTATCCAGGGTTGTTTCTATTTTGAGTTTTGTCTTGTCCCTTCTCCTGCAACGGAAAATCAGAGCCGTCCCAAGACCTTCTGGCACTTGAGGCACTGTGCCAAATGGTGAGGCATTGTGCACAAATTACTTGGTGATGTGCCAACTTTTGCTCCTCCCTCTGCCTGGACTGGAAAATTGGCCAAAGAGGAAGTGTGGAGGACAGTAGCCCTCGGGCCCACCATCTTCCTCTCCACCATACTTCTTCTCTGCTCCCCCTTTCTTTTCCAATTCAGGGGGGCGGAGGAGGAAAAGGATCAGTGGGCGGGAAGGAGGTGGACAGAGGTGGGGGCTCCTGGCCAATCTGCTCTCTGAAGCAACCACCCCAGGACAGAAAAATTGCATGGAGTGGGATTCTGCACCGAGCCCTCCCCACATATTCTGCATGAGGTCTCCAGCATGCAAAGCAGGTGCTCAGCTGCAAGTCCTCTCCAAATAGGGTTGCCAACTGACTGAAGCTATTCCTGGAGGTTTTTTCCAATGTGAAGTTTAAGCCACTAAGATTTGGAGGCTCTGTTAAAATTTCTCAGATTATTTTCAGTAAACACCTGCAGGTCAGTTGAGGCAGGGCTAGCCTTAGGACAATTGGGCCACTTGGGCCCTGAGCCTGGAGGGGTCCTGCACTGGTGCGGCAAGTGGAGTGCCCAGAGCAGCAGCTTGCTTTGTAGCTGATGCTCCGGCACAGAATCTTCCATGCTGAGGCATAACAAGAAGACCAGGGCAAGCGGAGCATTGCTGTTAGATGGCCATCCCTCCCACTGGCCCCTGGGTTCCACTGGCTGGAAATCCGCCCCCCCCCCCAAGGCAGCTGGCAGTGACGCTGCTGCTGGATGCCTTGCCACTGCCACTCATTCTGGGGAGTGGAGGGGGGCGCAAAAATGTTTGCAAAACATTTGAGCTCCGAAGGCCAGCAGCCCTTGCTGAGACCCTATCAACAAGGCTCAGCATTTCCATAGCCCCAAATAGGGATGGATGCTTTGGTTGAGTTGCCGTATCCCTTTCTCAATGACTTAGATCTCCTCCTCCCAGCTGCATTCATTCAGCTCTGCAACAGCTTGACCTGTTTAGGCTTCTGAAGCAGTTAGGTTGGCAAACTGCCCATACAACCATTCTAGTTTTGTTTTGTTTTACATTCAGCCTCCAGTGTTCAGCTCCCTAGGGTTTTAAGATCCGCCCCCCCCCGCGCGCCATCAAGAATGTTTAAGAGGATGTCTTGTCACACGAGATCTGGCTTGGCTGCCTGTAGAAGAGCAGCCACGAGCCGAGCTCCTTCAGCAACATTCACTGTTTTGATAGACAGTGAGAAGGTAGAAGAGGGAGGCAGAAGCAGAGGCAGATCTAAGGGAGGGCAAAGCTCTAAGTTTTGCAAGAAGCCTTACCTTGCAGTGGAAATCACTCCTCTCCTGCACTGTTTTAGACAATCCTCACAGGGAAAAACAACATCTTGGTGTTGCTTACTGGCTATAGCAGCAAGGGAGAGGAGGGATTTACATGACAGGGTAAGGCTTCTTGCAACACTTAGAGCTTTGCCCTCCCTGTAGATCTGCCTATGGGCAGAAGGGAAGCCCGCACATGTGTGCACAAACAAATTGTTTTCTGTTTCGTTCAGAAGGCATCTCCAACATCTTCCCACAAGGGAAAAACTAGGAAGTGATTTACCAGGGACAGACAGGAACAATTGGAGCATTTAGAGACCAAAATTCTATGTTTAAGGTAATTATACACCTTTGCATAAACTCATTTGTTTACATAGCTTACTCTGAAGTTGATGCTGAGCATTGGTGGATTTGTATCATGGAACACCCTTGTGACTGGCAGAGTGCTATGGGTGGATCGACCCCACAGACCGTGAAGCAGCACCCAGAAGCCCCAGAATCATCGACCCACAAACACAGCAGCGTTTCACAGGGGGATCTGTGAATGATTTCAGTTATTTTACCCAATGCTGGAAATGTGGTAGGTGTTTCTAAGATAAAAGCAAGGTTCGAAGAACGTGAAACTTTCAGGCAAATACAAGATTCCTTATGCAATCCTTATGTGTATGAAATGCCAGAAGATGAAGGGAGTTTATCGGATGAAAATACCTGGCAGCACTGTTCCCCCCTCCCCACTCCCCACCTGCTTCCATTAGCTGGAGAAAGCAAAAATTAGTACCCTCAAATTGTGCTGACTATTCTGAATGGTTCAGTCCCCAAAGATTTCTAGCTGCACCAGAGAATGGGGAAGGGAAGAGAGAGCCAAGAGACACAGCAGCAGCAGCTGGGCTGAAACCTCCATAGGTCGTGGGAGATGTAGCAAGACTCTTCTCTCTTCTTCTTTCCTAGCAGCAGAGCTAAATGGACTGTGGTTATTTTGGACACACAGTGGTGGTTCAGCTCGAACCCAAGAATGAAAAGTGTAAGGAGGGAGCGGGTTGTTAAGGTCACAAACAGGCCCAGCAAGGGCAGGGCCAGTCCAAGACATTTTGGTGCCTGAAGTGGAAAAAAATCCAAACAAAAGATCTTTTTGGAAGGACTTATTTTTTTGTACGATGCTAATTCTATGAGGATCCTTCTTAAACCATGACATCTACTGTTTTACCTCTCATTCTCATGACTGACTGTTGTTTAGTTTATTGAAGTTATACTTGTCGTTCCTATTTAAAAAAAAAAAACCTCTGGAAAAAACCTTGAAAATAAAAGGTTTTGTTTTGAAACAATGGCAATATTCAGTTTTGGTTGTGTGCTTTCCTATCTTCTTTGAAGTTCTTTTTTGTCCATTCTGTTTAGTTACGTCTTTAAAAAAAATAACAAACTCTAATTAAAAAAAGAAAATCCAAAAGGCATGTCCCACTCCAGCTGTTTAACACAGGGGCACAATCCAGCCAACTGTGCACAAATTTCAGGTTGAGGAACCAAGACTTTCCATCCTTAGCAATATCCAAAACCCGCCATCTGAACAGTCGCTCTCCCCTTGCCTTATAGGCCTACAGAACACTGTGAAGGCTATACATGGGAATGAGGATTTGGTGAATACTGCATATTTGTAAAAATCCCATTGAAAATGGTGGTTTAGACTAGCCTGCCCACGTAAGCTGCCTTGATAAATGAAGGAAACACAGCATGGAGTTATATCAGTTATTCAGGGATATCCCAGACAACATTCAATAGGTGCTGTGATGATGCTCAGGCAATCATGGTGTACATAGAATTCACAAAAAGACGTAGAATTCATGAAATTCACAAAAAGTCACAAGAGGATGAGACAGCATGTATGTGGGGAAGGAACGAAGGGAATTGCAACAAAATATTGCAACCTGAGCACTGGGAAAATGGAATTCCCTGCAACAGACACATTAGACAGGCAACAAAGACTTTGCATCTCCCCGCAAAAACCGAACAACAAATGCAACACAAAACCGAAAAATTGAGCAAAGACAATTTCACCTTGCTTTTATTTCCATTTTAAAAATGAGTATATGCATGTATGTCTGCATATGTGTGCGGGCAGTGATGTCATGTAGGGGGAACGCGGGGGAGCTCAGTTCCACATCCGGTGGGCGGGTCCTGACACGTGCCAATCAAAAGTGAGTTCCTGTTCTTAAATCATTTAGATGCCACCACTGTGTGCGGGCTACTGGCGAGGGCACTTCCTCCTCTCCTCCTGGGGGTGGGCTTGCAGCTGTCCTGACTTGCTCCCTGGGTCCCCTGCAGTAATGCAAGGGGTGAGGGGATAGGAGCCAACAGTTGCTTAGAGAGTGACTCCATGTGGCTCAGATGGAGCCATTGTCTCCCTCTCTCTCCTTCTCCCTCCTAATCCCCTTCCTCTTGCAGACCCTACATTGGGGTGTCAAACATAAGACCCAGGGGCACCCAGAAGCTCTTTATCTGGCCCTTGGGCTCTCTCAGTACCACCGTCACCTGCTCTCACCTGCTGAGCTGTGCTATTAAAGCTGAAAGGGCAGTCTGTGTGATAACTGGACTCTCCCATATTTTGAAAATAAGATCAAGGTTCACATATTTTCCCTTCTGCCATTTGCAGCTAAAGGGTTCCAAAGCAAAAAAAAAAAGTGCTTATTTCTAGTCATGACCTACTTAATGACACCACTTCCTGTTCACTTCCTGTTTTATGACATCACTTCTGGCACTTAGCAGGCATTCTGAATGCTATCTGGCCCTGACGCATTTTCCACTGACACATTTTCCAAACTATGCAATCCTTCCCACTACAGAGCATTTACAACTGGATATGAGATGCAAATCAAGAAGCTGGAAGCAAAGTTATTCTTTGGAATATATTGTTTGGGCTCAGAATTTGCTTTTATGGAGGGAACAATGACTGCCTTTTTGGGACAGTTCACATTCAGCCTTTTTAAGCAGAGAACATGATGATGACGATTAAGAATATTCAGCTTTTCAATACAAAAGTTCACAAAGCAGCTTACTTAGGGCGCAATCCTAACTTGTGCTGGAACGGGCAGGCCAGTGTGCCTGTGCTGTATCCAGTGCAAGTTAGGAGCTGGCTGGGACCTCCACAAGGCAAGGGGACATCCGCACCCTTACCCTGCGGCAGGCACCAGTCGCCCCAATAAACTTGCTTGGATCTGCAGCTGCTGTTTAGTAGGTACAGCTCTGAGCAAGCCACGCGGCCTGAATCGGGGCCGCGCACCCTGGGGAAGGAGGTTTGGATGTGGCATAGTGGATGTGGCATGTCCCCACTCCACCCCTCTCCCCAGGCCAGCACACCTCCAGGCCTGCCCACCCCCCGCCCAGAAACACCCCTGCTGCGCCAGCTGAACTTGACTGGCGCAGGAGCACTGCGCCACCAGCTTCAGCCAGCGCTGCTGGGCCGACTCTGCTGCTCGCGTCGGCTCAACGTGGGGGTCTGGATGGGGCTGTGAGCCAAATAAATGAAACAAAACCTCCAAAAAGAAAAAAAAATGTTCCAGAGAGGCTCCCAATCTAAAAGAAAAGGCACAAGGGGGACACCTGCAAGCAGCCACTGGAAAAGAGGCGACACTGAGATGAGGAAGTGCCTGTGTTCTCTTCCTACCCAGAGCCACTGTTTAAAGGTGCCTCTTTTCCCAGGAAGCATGGGTTGTCACCCGCTACTTAGAAAGGGAGAATAATTGGCCTGGGAGACCAATTCCTGCTCTGTGACCTGGAAGAGAACCATATTATGTGGGCCAAACTAGTTGAGACCACAGATCGCACCTCCCATGTTTCCTTGCTTTTGTTTTAAGCAGCCAATATGTGCACGTGTCAGATCAGGGCGTTGGTGCTGGGGGAGGGGTTTTTTTTTTGGGAAAAAATCTTTCCCCTGATCAAAAGTGAACCCTGAAGCGGTTGCTGCTTGCAAGTGACTTCTCCCCCTCGAATCCTCCCCTTTCAAGGTGGGTGGTGGTGCTTACAATTATAGTCAGGAACATGGCACCGGGTTGTAGCCCAAATCAGCCCCCCAGCGGCTTCTAACTCTCCACAGGTGATCCGATCACGGACCTCTTTCTCTCTCGTCTAGCTTGCCCCTGCCTGCGCAAATGCAATAACCATACGACAGCTACGGCAATGGGCCTGCAGCAACCCGCAGATCTTGATAAAAGGCTTATCTCAACCAGTCTTACTGATGCCAACTACGATTTGGTTTAAACCTGGGATTTGTAACCACTTTCAGACAAATTTAAAACTTTGGCTAAATTCAACCCAAGAATCAATTCAACCCTTGATTTAGCCAATCAAGGGGGAGAGGATGTAATTCCATAGGCTGTTCTCTTACGCGTAGCTGAATTAGGAACAGAACAGATGCACCAGCCCAGAAAATGTAGGTTTCCCAGGAGCCCAAGAATTTGCAGTGGAAAAGGGGTGTATTTGCTTTACAACCCACCCACCCTTTTGCGGGGTCTCGGTGTGCCATTGGGGAAATAAAACACCCACTCCTGAAAAAGCAGGACCAGAGTTATAAACACCCAAACAGTCGACAGTGAGCATGCATGGACTGCTCCTGGGAGTGTGTGTGGAGACCCACCCTTGTTGTTCCGACAGCTGTTTGTGCTTGTGTGTACCCAGGACCCCTCGAGGCTGCCCAGGCTTCTGGGCCAAATCCAGCAAACACGTTCCCTGCCTCTCCCTGCAACACATGTGGGGAAAGTTAACTAGGCCAGGCCTGTTTCCCAAAATGCACAAGAGGGAGGGGTTCCCTGGGTTGGCCTACTTTAGCAACCACATGGAGGGGAAATGACTGGAAACTCTGGGATGGATTTGGGAGCAGAATGTTCCTGGGTCTGCCTTTCTTTTCAAAGCAGCAGCAACATCATATAGTTGAGTGTGAGATGCAAAATAGCAGAGGGATGGAGGCTTTCCTCTCACCACCACAACCCTAAAGTAACAAGTGGTCTAGAATAGGTCCTGTCACACACAAATCATGAAGCTTTTGAACCGTGAACACTCTAGTTCTGTTCCATCAGAATTATATGGAACAGGATATTGCAGAGGCAGATCTAAGGGGGGGCAGAGCTCTAAGTTTTGCAAGAAGCCTGACCTTGCAGTGGAAATCACTCCTCTCCTGCACCGTTTTAGCCAATCCTCACAGGGAACAGCAACATCTTGGCGTTGCTTACTGGCTACAGCAGCAAGGGAGAGGAGGGATTTACATGACAGGGTAAGGCTCCTTGCAACACTTACAGCTTTGCCCTCCCTGTAGATCCGCCTCTGGGATATTGCACCCATATTTGATTGTTTTGCTCTTTATTTCTTGGTTCCAATTGTCAAGTTTTAATAGAAAAACATCTGAAAGCTTTTTCAAGCACTGGTGGAAAGAGGATAAGAGAGGAGGAAATGGCCACCATTAAAGAACTGATGCTCATTTTTCCTGTATTCTTATACTCTCTAGCTGCAGTCATAAGGACTGGAAATGTACAGAAATAAGGATGCCCCTCACTGCACCCATTCTACGCTCACATTTGCAGTCTTGTACACGACACACAAAAGCAGCCAGCCCCACCATCCTCCTTTCCTTGGGATTATGAGCTCGGAAACTGCTCTGCAACATGGTCAAGAAAATAAAACAGTGCAGCTCCAGGACAAACACTCAGTGGCCCTAAGAACTAGGAGGAACATGTGTTGTATGGTCCATTTGCCTAACGTTAGAAATCACAACAGCAAGGGGGGGCAGTGGAGGGAGAGATTATCCACAGGTGCCTTTCCTCAAGGGAAGTATTGATATGAATCTAACAAGCTACTGGGATTGTGGCTCTGCGCCCCAAACTAAGAGATGACTATATATCACTAGGCTAGACCAAACCATCATTTGTTAGTTAATACAGGTGTGCCCCGGTATCCACTGCTTCAATGCCCACTGCTTCAGTTATCCACGGATACCATGAATACTGGGATGCCTATTAAAAGATAGGGGAACATTCAACAAATCTCTTCGGGTTTTTTTTACCTTGTTGCATGTTTGATGTTCCCCCTATCTTTAAAAAGGCATTCCCAGTATCCACGGTTTCAGGTAACCACAGGGGTGGTGGTGGTGGTCCAGAACAGAATCCCAGCAGATACAGGGGCATGCCTGCATTGGATCAGCAATCATGAGAAAAGATTGTCAAATATGCGAATTTAGACAGTAACTGTGTAGAAAGCCTTCAATCAAGGTAAGAAGAGCACCGGTTACAGCAAGAGTGCAAAGTTGGTATTGCAAGAGGATATGCAATACTGTTCTGGATTTTAAACAATGATATTGTGCCGCCCCCTTGTGGACAGTGCTTGATACTACACCATATCCAACCCAACAATAATTTTTCCAAGGGTTCTCTGAGGGGCCCCTCTGATTGTTTGGAAGCTTATCGAGGGTTCCTCAACAAGGTGATATGTGATGACTGAGCAGGCCTGACAAGCAGCACCCCACACAAACATCCCAAGGGTTCTTTCCAAAACTGAAACAACCACCATGAAGCATTTTTAAGAGAGCAAACCAAGTGGGGAGTTCCCACACAATATGTTTAGTTGCTCCTTACTATACAGATCCACAAATGTTCAGTTGTGCTTTTTAGGACAGAGCTACATATTGCAGAGACTGGGACCCAGAAGCCTGGCATCTGCTTTTCCAAAGAAGAAGAAAACTCCTTTATGCCCTTATTTCAGAAGGGGATACTTTGGGAAGAAGAGGGCTGAACTCTGCCTGCCAACAGTCATCCGGTGTCTGGGGGCAGGATCACCGACTGAGGGGGGGGGCTGCCACCAATGCCAACAGTCTGCAGAGCTGGGTCTGGGCGTCTCCCCTGCAAGAGCTCCACAGCCACTGTCAGCACTTTTGGGGCCAGAGTGCACAGCTGGCGGCAGGACGCTTGGCCAGGCTGGAGCAGCACTATGGACCACCAAGGGAAGTGCGCATTGGGGGGGGGTAGCCTGGGATGCAGAGGAGTGCCAAATGCAGCAAGAAATTTTAGGGGGAACTGGGGTGGTTTAGGCTGGAGGAGGAGGAGGGGCCAAGCTCAGCAAAAAAGGGGTCTTAGGGTTGGTCTGGGCTGAAGATGAGGCTTTGCATTCACTGGCCAGGATTGAGGTCTGAGATCGGGGAGGGTGGTGGAGTCAACAGGACGGCCTGCCCAATCACCCACCCACTCATCAGGAGGGAGCAAATCGCTGAGTGCAGCAGTCCAGTGCTTGGGAGTGACTCTGAGTGAGTCCCCGCTCAGAGTGCGGAGGCCCTGCATTAGGCACCTGAATTCCCAGGTTGTGGCCGCTGCCTGCTGGGACCACTCCAGTGGAAGGAGCCTGCCACCAGGGAGAGTCCAAACCTGCCCAACGACCAGGGGAGAGCTACACCTGGGAGGGGTGCCTGCCATTCAAGAAAGAAGGAAAAAATCCAGCTTGCTTCTTTTGCTTTGGGATGAGTTGCTGGAAAAAGCAGAGCAAGGCTGTCCACACCACTATTTTCTTTTAGGTCAGTAGAAGCATTTGCACACAGAGGCTCTGCCCTTGGACTTAGCGCAGAACACTAGTCTTGGTAGTAGTTCTTGTTTTAATTCATAAGTTAGCAGTCCTTTCTGGGAGGGCAATTCGCAGTGGAAAAGTGGTGGGCTAGAAAGGGTTATTCAGCACATGCTCCTGCTGTTTTTCCACTTCCTAAAAAAAAAAAAAAAATGCAGCTGTGTGCTGTAATTCTGTCCTTCGTCTGGGAAAAAGAGGAACAGTGCCACCTGGTGGGGATGATGAGTAATTGCCAAGAAATGCATTGCAGGAATCAACTTGCACATCAGCAAGGCATTTTTTGTTGCAAGGCATTGAACCAAAGGGACACCCAGCCCCCAATATTTTATGATGTTGCAAGAAAACCACTGCTGCAGATATTAAACCTCTTGGTATCAAGCAGCAGCAGTTGCCAGTGACTAATTAAAACACTCCATGTATCAGGGAGGCACCCATGCAATCTGAAGGCACCATTTTTGTGATTCACCACTTAAGATGATTGATTGATTGAAGATGCTGACTTAGCTCATTGAATCACTTGTCAGTCAAGAACAGGTTGAGGGAGAACAGCAAAGAGATGGAGAGGACAGAACTGCAGATACTGCAAATACAGTACAGGGCAAAATCTCCAGATTAAGATAGGACCCTCTCCAAACAGTACTGCACCTGCCCCATGCAGCCCTACTTTGACACAGCCTTTTGGTCCCTATCCTACTGCAACAAAGTCTAAGTGCCTGTACAAGAAATAAATACGTATTCTACAAGGTGGGTCTGTACCTCAGTGGCAGAGCACATTTTTTGCACCTCTAAGGTCCCAGGTTCTCTTCTACTGTCAAGCACCATGCACTCTATATACACATAAATCAATCAATGGCACAATCCCATGCATGCCTATTCAGAAGTCCTACTGAGTTCAATGAGTCTTACTCCAGAGTAAGTGTGTATGGGATTGCAGCCTAAAAGAATTTACAGATCTATATTAAGAATTAACAGCAGCAGTCGAATTTCCCAAGAAAAATAAGCAGAAACCAAAAGCAGAAAGGGTGAAGATCTTAGGAAATAACAAATATATAATTCTAGGTTCTTTAAGAATGACAAATTTGTATAAAGGTACAAAAAATCAATACTGGAAAAGCTACAATTTGTAAGCACCTTCAAGGCATATCATGCGAATATGCTTGCTAAAGATGATGACCCCAGAATGGGGGCAAATTAGAAAGTAAATCCTCTGTATCTTAAATCAAGAAAGTCACTGCTCCCCCGGGGAAGGTGAAACCGCCCTAGCAGAGGGCAGATATAATGTGGCTCTGATGAGCTTGGATGTCAGTGCAGCCATGAATATTAAGGCCATATTGCACACGCTGCCATGTCACGCACTACACAAGCCAGGGTGTTTTGAAGGGTAAGCGTGGTTTGTTACAGAAGGACAAGAACATAAGAACATAAGAACATAAGAAGAGCCCTGCTGGATCAGGCCAAAGGCCCATCTAGTCCAGCTTCCTGTATCTCACAGCGGCCCACCAGGCGCCCCAGGGAGGCATGAAACAACAAGATGCTTGCATCCTGTTGCCACTCCCTTGCACCCGGTACCAGTAGTCCACCACCTTTGTAAGGAGGTTGCACAATCCATCATTGCCTATAGCCCACGATGGACCTTTCCTCCAGAAATCTGTCCAATCCCCTCTTAAAGGCATCAAGACCAGATGCCATCACCACCTCCTGTGGCAAGGAGTTCCACAAATTAACTACCCGGTGGGTAAAAAAGTACTTCCTTTTATCTGTTTTAACTCTCCCAACCCTCAGCTTTAGTGGATGCCCCCTGGTTCTGGTGTTTTGAGAGAGGGAAAAGAACATCCCTCTATCGACTTTATCCCTTCCATGCATAATTTTGTATGTCTCAATCATGTCCCCCCTCAGGCGCCTTTTTTCTAGACTGAAGAGCCCCAAACGCTGCAGTCTTTCTTCATAAGGGAGGTGCCCCAGCCCCGTAATCATTTTTGTCACTCTCTTCTGCACCTTTTCCAACTCCACTATGTCCTTTTTGAGATGCGGCGACCAGAACTGGACACAATATTCCAGGTGTGGCCTTACCATCGATTTGTACAATGGCATGATAATATTGGCTGTTTTATTCTCAACCCCTTTTTTAATGACCCCAAGCATGGAATTGGCCTTCTTAATTGCTGACGCACACTGGGTCGGTACCTTCATTGAATTGTCCACCAGCACCCCGAGATCTCTCTCCTGAGCTGTCACAGACAGCTCAGAACAAGGATGTTGCAATGTACAGTGTCCTAAGAGTGATCCTGTTTTCCCGCTGTGAAGCAGTTAATAAGATGCAAACTAGGGGCCTTCTAGTTTGTCTGCTCTTAAAACAAGGAAACGCTTCATAAAACGGTATCAGCAAGAGCACGTCTTATTTCGCTCTCATTCTACCGCACAGGCATACAGTCAAACTCCTGAGACAGAGGCTTTCCCCCACCTTCCATCTCCAATCCAGAGACTTGAAGGAAGTTTGAAAGAGAGGTTGCTGCTCAACCTACCTTCACCCCACTTTTGCCCCAGCAAACAGGTTTGGCATGTTTCTGTATTGTTTCCAGATCTGGCTGACCAGTGATGACGGTGGGGCACGAGAATGCCTATTTACCTTCAAGGGAAGCAATGCTCCAAACCACTTCCTAGTCTCTTAAAGAACTGCTGCCTGTCTCCAGGTTACGTTACAGCCAGGTTTCCTTCAGAGGCACCCCAGAAATAGTGTGCCATCTTTAGAGCCAGACTTCAAGTGCAACACCCTCTTCAAGGGAACCGCACAAGGGAAGAAAAGTCAATCATAAAACACAGGCTCTGAGCATTGGGAGCCACACCTGATTTGAGGGTTCTGTTCAGTGCGTTCACAAAACACCTGCAGAATTTTTTTCTTGGCAGTTGAAAAAAAAAATCACTGAACTGAGTTATACTATCAATATATTCAGTTGTCGCAACCTTGGATCCAAAGGATATGATAAAGAGACAAGCTGACGTTTTATTGAAACTGCCTTAGATAGAATTAGATGACTGCCTCAGTATTGTGCAATGCTGATTGGTAGCCGCTCCCCAGGGTTTTTGGCAGGGGTCTTTCATAGCCTCCCTGAACACGCATCCCAGGGGTTGAACCTGGGATCTTCTGCGTGCAAAGCGGGTGCTCTACCATTGAACTGCAGGCCCTCTCACTTAAACCACACTTCACTGGCAAAGCTTTCAACTTATTAAATTAGGATGGTTGCTTGTTTCCCATTATGCTACTACTGCCTCTTTAAGAGCAGCCTGTTGTGTATTTGGAGTGTTTATAGCAGAGTTGGGGGCTTGTGGACCCATTCAGCGCTTGCCTAGCGCGATCGGAGCGGAGGGACGAAGAGATCGCTACATTTCAATAACAAAGTCTTTTATTGGTTACAGTAGTGATAGTCAGAAAGCAAGAAGTTCTATTTGCCGGTCAGCGAAAGCCGGCGAAGGCTTGCCGCGTACAAGCGGCTTTTCAACGCATGTTGTTACATTCTCAGTCTCAGTGCGCACACATGGTACAGACAGAAGAACAAAGGATGCAGCTAGAGTATATCTGGTAGGTGGGTACCTGCAGACCCTTGTGCCCCATGTTAACCAATGGGGTGCCCCTTTGAACATCATGATCTCATGAGAAAGTGGATGTTTGCTAGCTAGCGCTTCCCGTGAGAAACTTTGCCTGCTTATGTTACACTAACTAAAGGGAGTCCAGCTACTGTGTAGCAGATTGCACTAACAAGCTGGGAAGCTGACTACCTCAAGGACACGCAGGTGCTCTATCTGATCTGAAGACGGAGAGACGGAATGCCAGTTTCAACCAGTTCTGGAGTGTGTGGTGTGAAACTGCAACACCCCCCCATTACGTCTCGGAAGTCATCCTTTGGCGCCAAATCTAACATTTGAACTGCCTGTTTGAATTGTGGCGCAGGAAGTGCTTTGGTCAGGATATCTGCGATGTTCTCTTGCGATGGACAGTAAAGCACGTCAATGTCCCCGTTTTGGACTGCCTCTCTGACATGTTTATGCTTTATGTCAACATGCTTAGAGTGCATCCGGATTCGTTCTGACCCAGCAATCTGGATTGCGGACTGGTTGTCCATCCAGATCTGGATTGGATTTGTTTGTGGAGCATCCAAATCCGACATCAATTGCCTGAGCAGGTGTAGGTAGTTGGTCACATGACTTAGGGCTGTGTACTCACTCTCTAGAGTAGAACATGCGACAGTCTTTTGCTTGTGTGACCCCCAATCTATCACGCATTCCCCAAGGCGTATGGCATAGCCTGTGGTAGATCTCCTTGTGTCATCCCCCCCAAAGTCACTGTCTGCAAAAACCTCTAATTGCAGTGCTCCTTTTGGGGTAATGTGGTACTTGTGACTACTTGTGCCTTTCAAGTACCTGAGGATGCGTTTCAAGGCTATCCAATCTGCCTGTGTGGGATTTGCAGCTTTTCTGCTCAGGTGATTGACTGCAACGCTAATGTCTGGGCGCGTCCAGCACGCGAGGTGTGTGAGTGAACCCAACAGTGAAAGGAACATGTTCTGGTTTGGAAATGGTGCAGACTCCTCTGCTTTTTCCCCTCTCCCCATCACTATTGGAGTTGATACAACTTTGCAGTCTTGCATGCCCCACATCTGGAGTAGATCGTGGATCTTTTTCTCCTGACTGAGGAGAAAACCAGCACTGTCAGCTGTGCGTTCGATCTCTACCCCTAGGTACTGACTGACAGGACCAAGACATTTAAGTGTGAATGCCTTTTGAAGTTGTAGTGTAATCTGATTGATCTGTTGTGTTGTCTTTGCGAGGACCAGCAAATCATCAACAAAACATAACAGAACACATAACTTTTCTCCTTTTCCCCTTCTGAAAAGACATGGGTCAGCTGCGGATGGGGTGAACCCCAATTTTTGCAGCTGCTCTTTAAGGCATAAGTGCCAGCTCCTCCCACTTTGTTCCATACCATAAACAGCTTTTCTAAGGCGAAAATGTGAGTAATCGCTTTGCACCCCTGGAGGTATTGTGATGTACACTTCCTCTTGCAGGTTTGCGTGCAAGTAAGCCGTCCCAACATCAAAATGGTGAACCTGGAAACCTTTGCTGGCGGCTACGGCAAGCGCTGCGCGTAGCGTGGTGGCTGAGAGTGTGGGTGAATAGATTTCCTCGAAATCTACACCTGGAATTTGTTTACAGCCACGGATCACTAAACGGGCTTTCTTTAACGGCTCAGCACCTTCCCTATCCTTGAGAACAAACACCCATCTGGAATCAATTGCATGTTTTCCAGCTGGTAATGTTGCTGGCTCAAAGACCCTTAAGTCGTGCATTGCCCTCAATTCAGTCCGAATAGCTTGCAGCCATTCTTCCTTTTGGGCTTGCGGTAGCTCCATTACATCTTGGTATGTCTGAGGTACCTTTCCTACCTCTACCTGGTAGGTTAATCTTTGGGGTGGAACCCCACGCAAAGCCCTTGGAGGAAGAATGCGCCTGGTCGGAACAGCTTGTTCCGGTGTAGCTTCCTCTGAAGACGTGCTCGTATCCAACCCAGGAGTGCCCCCCCCTCTTCCAGCAGCCTGTCAGGACGTGCTGGTGTGGCAGGAGATGGCTCCTGTCTTTGTAGAGTTCTCTGAGGAGTCAATGCAGGCTGATCGGTAGTGCTTTCTAGTCTTGCCTCCCCCCCACTTTCTGCAGCTTGTGTGGGGATGCTGACCGTTCTGTCAGCATGATCTGGCAGTAACTCTTGCTCAGAGAAATCGTAAGAGTTGGATATTGTGACAGTTTTGTGGTCAGGATTGAGGAATTTGAGCGCTTTGCAATTCGGTTCAAACCCAATAAACTGCAGCCGCCTGGCACGCGGATCATCTTTTCTGTGTGTTTCCCGATCTGCATGTACAAAGGCGTATGATCCAAACGTCTTTAGAAATGCAAGATTGGGAGGTTTGCCGAATAGCTTGGTGTAGGGGACCCCGTCGATCGAACGGTGGTAAACTCGATTTGAAATAAATACAGAATATTTCATCGCCTCTCCCCACAACCCTTTGGGTAGTTTTGACTGCTCCATCAGCGCTCTTACCATGCTCTGGAGCTCACCGTTTTTCCTCTCCGCCACCCCGTTATGCTCTGGGGTGCGGGGAGCGGTGAGTCTGTGGGTGATGCCCTGCTTTTCCAACCATTGAGACATCTCCCTACTCAGAAATTCACCTCCCCGGTCGGTTTGGATCGCCACTAGCTGATGGCCAAACCGCCTTTCCGCCCACCTGACCCAATTGCGGATTTTATTAAAAGCCTCAGACCTTTGGCGCAATAAATATGCAAAACTATACCTCGTAGCATCGTCCACGAGCGTAAGAACATACTGCGCCCCCCCTGCTGTCTTCTTCATAGGGCCGATTAAGTCCATATGCACCAGCTGGAAGGGGGTTTGAGTCTGGCGTTTGCTGAACTTCGGGATGGATGCTCGATGCGATTTAGTCAGTTTACACACATCACAGTCCACAAACGCATCGCAATCTTTTAAGTCCATTCCGTGCACAAGTTCAGCTGTCTTCCTCACGTAGTCATGATTTAAATGTCCTAGTCGCAGGTGCCACAAATGTCCACAGGATCGGTGCTTTGGTTGATTGAAGCACACAGTTGCCTGTTGACTCCCTGTTGTCACCGCTCCAAGCACGAACAGCCGATACACTCGGGGGACAGCCACACAAAGATTCCCCCTCTCAAGTGTGCAGACGTCGTCTTGGAAAGTCACTTTAAATCCATCTTCTTGAAGGGTGCCAAGGCTGAGCAGATTTCTCGACATTGTTGGCACACACAGCACATTTCTCAAGGTAGTCTGCAGTTGGGGCAGAAAAACCTCTCCAGCGCAAATTACTGGCGCTGTTGTTCCATTTGCGAGTGCGACAGTTTCACGATCTGTCTCGCACCTACTCGTGAGTAAGTCAGCGGAAGTCACGATATGGTGGCTTGCTCCCGAGTCCAACAACCAGGATCCTCGCGTCCGCCTACCTTCCGCTGAACCCACGAAAGCGATGCTCGCTTTGGGTTGCTGTGCATGGGGCTTTGGAAACTGTCCTTGCCCCGTGCCCTGCTTACCTTGGGGCTTTTTCTCCTTTTTGGAGCCTCCTTTCTTCTTGGCACACTGGTATGCGAGATGTTGAGTTGATCCGCACACATAGCACTGTCTCGCACTGGCGCACACTTGCGCCTGGGACTCATTCTTGGGCTGCTGCTGCTGCTTTTTCCCAGGAATGTTGTTTTTCCCCTTTCGGAATTCACGCTCTCTCTGGTTGTCTTTCCTTTTGTCCGCTTCCTCGAGAAGCCGTGCGACAACATGGGTGACAGTCAGTTGTGCTGCAGGGATAGATTCCAAAGTTAGGGTAAACATGTCCCACGTTTCATCCAGGGAATTGAGGATTGCAAAAACTTTAAGCCTCTCCTCGACACGTTCCCCAATTGCCTCAAGATCTTTGAGGTTTTGCTGCATTGCTCTTAGGTGGACTCGTAAGTCGCCTCCCGGTTCAAGACGCGATCGCCACAGCTTGCGTGTCAGAACCATGCTGGAAGTCAGGGATGCCCGTGCAAACAACTCTCTTAATGTGGTCCAATAGTCCATAGCATGTCCAAGATCGCGACAATAGACTAAGAGATCCTCAGAGATTGCAAGACCGATGGTCGCCTTCGCCTTCCTGTCAGCTGCTTCTTCTGCAGGGTTCGTGGGGAGCGCTTGAGTGCGCTGCCAAAGGTCGTCCTTTTCCAGCAGCAACCGCATCTTGTGTGCCCATTGCACATAGTTGCTGTCGTTGAGAAGCGGAATGGCAATGTAAGGCGCCGTCGGGGCGGCGGGAGGTTGCTGCGCCATCCCGGCTCCGGGCGCAGCGGGCTGCAACGGTGGAACTTGAGGTGGTATCAGAGGGATGAAAGGACCTTGTCCTGGAACGAGCGGCGGCGGTGGCGGGACTGGTGCTTGGCCGTCGGGAACCCCCCCTGGTGGGGGTAAGAGAGGTCCGAGATCGTCTTCTTCCGATTCGCCCTCTTCGCTTTCCCCGGATTGCTCGGGTTCTCCTGGGTCGCCAACGTCCTCTTCCCCTGCGCCGTCTCCGAGGTCTTCCTCTGTCTCCTTCTTGACTCCACCGGTAGCTCCTTCCTCATCAGACATCTGTCAGGACGTCCGCGAGTGTAGGGATGCAGCCACATTCACCACTCAGTCTCTGCTCCGTGGATTGGGTCCGCAGCAAACCCCTGCAGGGTTACGGCTGAATCTTCCATAACCTGTTGAAGTTATGGAACCCATAACCTGTTGTTTATTTGGAGTGTTTATAGCAGAGTTGGGGGCTTGTGGACCCATTCAGCGCTTGCCTAGCGCGATCGGAGCGGAGGGACGAAGAGATCGCTACATTTCAATAACAAAGTCTTTTATTGGTTACAGTAGCGATAGTCAGAAAGCAAGAAGTTCTATTTGCCGGTCAGCGAAAGCCGGCGAAGGCTTGCCGCGTACAAGCGGCTTTTCAACGCATGTTGTTACATTCTCAGTCTCAGTGCGCACACATGGTACAGACAGAAGAACAAAGGGTGCAGCTAGAGTATATCTGGTAGGTGGGTACCTGCAGACCCTTGTGCCCCATGTTAACCAATGGGGTGCCCCTTTGAACATCATGATCTCATGAGAAAGTGGATGTTTGCTAGCCAGCGCTTCCCGTGAGAAACATTGCCTGCTTATGTTACACTAACTAAAGGGAGTCCAGCTACTGTGTAGCAGATTGCACTAACAAGCTGGGAAGCTGACTACCTCAAGGACACGCAGGTGCTCTATCTGATCTGAAGACGGAGAGACGGAATGCCAGTTTCAACCAGTTCTGGAGTGTGTGGTGTGAAACTGCAACACAGCCTGGCACCAGAAATTGAGCAAATCTTAAGCTTCCCCTTGTTTGCCAAAAAGCTTTACCTGTTGGGTTTCTAGGCATCAGGGCTTCTGCTAAGGGGACAAGGGCAGGACTGGAACAGCAGCAGGAAGCACCCGTTCTGAGATGCCATTGCTCTGGCCACCACTTTCAGTTCCCCATGTTTGCTCCTCTGTGCAGCAGAACATGGCAGGCCTTGGGAGTTATATTTAGACAAGTCTAATGACAGAGAAAGAGCAGCTCAACAACCAATCAGTCATTTAGTCATTAAGGGAAAATATACCAAATACCCTCTGACAAATCAGGTTTGTGAATCCCATTGCTCAGTTCCTGTGTTCAGAGATTCCAACGTAAGGACTGGGTTCCCCGTGCAAGGAATCATGCAGCTGCTTGCACTGGCTGCAAATTTGATGGATGATGGTGTGCAGCAGGCAGGCTCTGGGACCTGAGAGCACAGCTTGCTGGGCCTGACCGTGCAGGGCAGGGAACACTGCCCGGGGCCTCAGGGAGGTTGCTGCTGAATCTGGGAACAGAGCTTTACAAGCTCTCTTGGAGCCAGCAGAGAAGAAGTCTGGCCCCTCATTCCTTCCCCTGAGCGGAAGGAGAATTTAGGTTTTGAAATGATTGATGATCCCTCCCACAAAGCACACAGGCCATCTTATGTCAAATGCTTCACATCAAGCACTTGTTACACTACATGCAGCTGAAAGGCAGGCAGCCCAACCTGCAAATATGAAGCCACGCACACCGTGGGAAGCAATGCCTCTCCTATAGGGCCTTCCATACACTGGGGAACAAATAACCACTATGGTCTGATGCCAGCTTGGCAGAATGAGGTGCAAACAGTTCGGCAAACAGGTAAAGTTGGCCAGGTGAAGGCTAAAGACAAGGGAAACACAATACAAGCTTATTAAGTTGCTGGAATGCTCAAATATTGCACAGCCAAATGGGCAGGTCCTGCTGTGCAGATTCCTTGCAGAGCGGGTTCTGCCCCATGTATTTATTTAACCCCAAGAGGCACATATGCTACGGCTTCGCTTCTAACTCCTTGAAGACAGTCGGTTTAAGAAGGGCACTGACCCTAGTAGCATAGATGATGCATGCCTTGGGAAACTGATGCCCCTGCTGGTTTCCATGTGCTCCCATTACAAATGTCCAATTTTAGTCCCTACAAGCAGAGTTCGGCCTGACAGAGTGACTGGTCTGAGAGGATCTGATGCTATAGCATTGTGTGAAATGCGACCAATGGGAGCTCCTCCCCTCCCCCCACCCCGAATAGTGGGACAGAGGTTTGCAGATTTTTAAACAAAAGTAAAACATTATGCAGAAAAAGTTTTTCCTCCTCTCACAAGAACTCCAAATAGAACTCCAAATAAAAAACTCCAAATAGAAGGGGAACTAGAATCAATTGGTGTCCATTTGTGCCGTCAATTGGATTGACTGGAATCAATCAATCAATCAATCAATCAATCAATCAATCAATCAATCAAT
>JAJKFI010016067.1:0-29945 GCA_029204185.1 Lerista edwardsae
ATCTATCTATCTATCTATCTATCTATCTATCTATCTATCTATCTATCAAGGATGTACGTGTGTGTGTGTTTGTTCCAGCATAACTCTGCAACGCCTGAAGCAATTTACACCAAACTTGGTACACATATGCCTTATGATCTGGAAAGAAATACTGTGGGGGTAAGACGCCCCCTAGCACCCCTAGGGGTGGGGGTGGGGAGGGGGAGACATAAAAATAATCAAAAACGGCCGATATTAGTGTTGAATCCATAGTTTTCGAGGTCGCTGAGATGAATAGTGACACTCCCAATGCCGTTTTAAGTCCATGTTCAGCCCCCATCAGCATGGGGGGTGAGAAGGGGTGAAAAATTAAATGTCCAAAATGACTTGACATTAGTGTCAAATCCATAGTTTTCGGGGTTGATTGGGGACAGTCCCGATGACATTTAAGCCCAAGTGTAGTCGAATCGAACGAATGGGACTCTGTAGAACCTTCTGGAAATTTTTAGAAATCATTAGGCCCCGGTCTTGGACTCATGATGTTTGTATTGAGACAATTCCAGCACTCACTCGAATCTTAGACGGTCGTCTTTAAGGGAAGCTAACTCTGCAAGTCTTCCAGTTTATCATCGTTCAGTGAATGTAACAGTTTATGAAATCTTATTGCATTAAGCTTTATTCTAATTGCGTTATGATTTCCACATGGGTGAAGTTGCAGGCAAACAGTACATTAATAAGGCCAGAGCCAGTTTTTTTAAGTGCAGCAAAGTTTAAAGGACGAATGCTGCTTGTGGCGGGTACATTCTACCCTCATGTCCTGGTAAATAGGTTTTGCACATTTGTGCACTATTTTGAAAAACTATGAAGCCTGTTGGACAAGAGCTGACAGTGGGATAAAAGACAGGTGTGCATACATCACGGGAAATCATGGCTCCCTCAGCATCTTAAGAACAACTGTTAGGTACAGACAATCTGAAACACAGCCGACTTCTCATGCTTTGCATTGACTCGCCACACTTCATCACCAGCCCGCTCTTAAGCCCCACCATCCTAAAATTCCGGGTGACTGGCCTGCTTATTAATGGTTTAGTAACAGCTGAGTGCGTCATGGGTTTTCTTGGACATTATCCAAGCGGAAGCTCCATCTTCAGCTCGTTGGGTCAACCACCTTCACCAATACCAGGGGTCAGGCAGGAGCAAACAGGGACAGAAGCCTTTCCCTGTATCTGCAGCAAAGCATCCACTGAGCCTTTCATGTGCACTCTGATCTGGCAGCAAGCCTGATCACACTCTCTCAGTCACTCGACACAGAAACCCGAAATAAGGGATATGCAGAAACACATGGACCTTGGCCCAATAGCAAGCTGCTGAAGAATCCAAGAAGAGCAGAAGATTGGGGCGCAGTGTTCCTGCACCAGGCCACTTCCCAAGAGCTTAAATATAGCTTGCCTTCTTATCTCTGGTTTCTCATTTGACATTTCTCTGCCCTGCCAGACTGGGTATGCAATGATGATTCCCTCTGAACTCAAGAGGGAGAGAAAGGATAAAAGACTCAAGGAACTTGACTCTTATTGGGATGCATCTTTCTGGCAGTTGCAAAAGTACATACTACTTTTCTTCCAAAGCTCCTGTTCATTTCAATGGGGCTTACCCAAGAAAACTTTAGACAATGCATTATGCCCAAAACTATATATACCTTAAATTCACCTAGTGTATAAATGAGGTCAAGTCTGATGGAACAACTTTATCATTTAAAAAAAAAATTGCAGGATCTATCAACATCTTTCACTTGCCCCTGTAAGAGGGTCAGGACACCAGCAGGTTCCCTCTCCCCTCCCCCCCCCCCGCCCACACTTGGTGGATAGAAACCTGTTGCCAACCCCTGAGTGCATTCAGTCTGCCCAAGATCTGCTGGTAATCTAAGCAGTGAGCTCTGGATTTCAACCACAATATATCTGCTGCTACAGAATACACCACAGAACCTTTTCCTACCACAAGCTATCCCACTAGTATTTGTACTATATAAGAAGTTGAAATCTGTTAGAGTAAAAAATAAAAACCAGAGATTAGAGTTTGGTAATGTAGGAAGGCTGAATTCTCAGAGTCCTTTCCCTTTTTGTAATAGCGGGCGGCCTTGACCCTTAATCCTCAGCTGAGGCAGGACTGCAGCAGCTTAAGGAGGAATCATCATAGTGACAACTATCAAACTGAGATGGTATAATGCCAACTGTGATGGCCCAACTACAAAAGCCAACAAGAGGGCTGGGCATCCAGGGCCCCTGCTTCAGCGATTACTACTGAGTTGGACAGAGATCTGCTCATTTGCTGAGTCCTGGGAGCTTTTACGCCCCGGTCACAGGCAAATAGAGGGGAAAAAGTAAAGAAGTGACAATAAAAATGAAAATAAGGCAAGCCTACCCTAGTAAATCTCTTGATCATTTAATGTGATCTTATGCTACTCCGCAAGCAAAGAATAAGATTTTAATGTACCTATGGTGCCAATAATCTGCAATACCCAAGCATGGATAGGAGCAGGACATACTGCAAATGTGCCAGCTACCTCCCCTGAAACTCAGCGTTGTGGTTGGACTGGGGTCGGAAATGCGTCAATCCACTTTTGGAGAGGTGTCAGTGCAGTAATTTTCAACTAGTTTAACCAACTGAAAAAAGAGGCCTCTTTGACTTTGGTATGTTTGTAAACACTGAATCCTCACAGCTGTGGGTGGGGCACATTCTCATCCTGGATGCATAGAGTGCTTGACTTTTTTTTTTTTTTTAATTTACCACACAACAACTTTGTACAACAGGTCTCATTCTGCAGGTGGGAAATTGTTGCCTATGATGCATCTTCTCATGGCTTCATGTCCATGTAGACCACCCTGCGAGTTTTGGGGATCGAAATAGGGGTTGCATTCTGCTCTCTCATCCACCAGACTACAATTTAATTGGACCTGATGCTGTCTTGCTGCCTCCAGACTAACTTTTAGCCTGATTCCTGGTGCCATCACAAATCCAGACAAACGGCTGCAATAACTATGATCCTGTCCTTTGCCCTTCAGTGACCCCTAATTAAGGATTGTTTACGATGACGTTCTGCACCATGGAGCAACCCTCGCACAAAAGTTGCACAAAAGCTTAACACCAATCGTGACGCACTATTTGGAGGCCCCAAGTAATTTCAATGCAAGGCAGTGGCGCAGACTGATGGGAAACTAGAGGCAAAAGGAAAGTTCCCTGTACGCACATTCCCAAAAACCACAGTGGAGGGATGGAGAAGAGGGGGCGGCTGGAGGAGGGTGCAAGCCACATTTGCTGCTCACTGATCCTAGCAATATGTGACTTTTCGCTGCCTAATGGCAGACAGTGCCAGACAGACCTTTCCCTTTGCACTTGGCCTGGAGGTTTCCTGCCCAGCATGCCTGCAGGAAAAGGGTGGCGCCTGTCAGAACAAGATCAAAACCATAAGCAGACTCAGAGACAGATGTCCCCCCCCCCCAATCCTGTCCCTTCCTACTAACAGACACATGAAAAGCTGGAAGACAGGGCCAGCCCTCAAAAGGTCAAAACAAATCCTAGGAATAGACAGACAGGATGCCAACTCCGACACTGAGGCCACCAACATGCGTGCGTGCATGCAACCCTCTGACCAAGGCAGAAAACATTCCACAATTCCTCCTGGGCACAGCTGGTTTGACCACACACAAGCAGCACAAAGTCAGCTGGACCAGCCAAACTACAAGGAGTGCCCAGAAAGTCTGCTCAGTTCGACAGGTATGCTCCCAGGAACTTGGTGAATATTGGGGTGTTCACATGTGGGGTGGTGGGGTCCCAACTCATGGGTGTCAGTACCCCCCCCCAATCTGGTCCAAGAGGTGCTTCCCAGAAACCACTGCAATGCCCCACTCTGAGAAATATTTACCAGTGCCTAGAGACAGCTGGCTTGAGCCAACAGGTGGCCAATAGCCAAGACGTCACCAAGGAGGCAGGCCCCAACCACTGGCTACTTCGAGGGGTGCCAAAGAGGCAGCGCACAGTCCGAGGCACCCCGGGGAACCCCAGCCGCAGAGGCTTCGGGGCACAACTCTGGAGGGGGCGGCGCCGTCGCAGAGTGCCCGGAGCTTACCCCGCAAAAGGGCGCGCTGGGGAGGACAAAGCCCCTTTTCCAGACGCGCCAACTTCGCTTCCGCTCCTCGCCCCCGGCGCGCCACTCACCTCACCGACTTCGCCAGCAGCCGGTGCCTCTTAATGTCCTCTTCGCTGAAGGAGAAATGCATGTCCGCCTCGACGGCACGCTGGAGACCCGTCGGGAGCCCAGGGAGGAACCGAGGCGCCGCGAAGGCCTTGGCTGGCATGAAAGAGTCCGGGACGGGAGCCGCTCATGGGGGAAGAAAAGAGCCCTGCAAGGCAGCCTCCAAAGCACTCCCGGAGTCGGCAGGGGCGGCTATTGCTGCTGCTGCGGCGAGTCCCCAAAGCGCGGAGTCGCGCTCGGGGGAGGGGCTGCGAGTTGCAAAGCCCGGCGCTGGATTCCGAAAGCGGGGTGTCCCGCCAGCCAAGCGCACAGGTGGTCGCCAAAGGAGTCGGAGTGGCCAAGGGCTCAGGGGGCCAGGCCGGCAGCGCGCTCCTGACCCTCGGAGAGGGAAGGTCTGCGGGCTCGGCTTCTCTCACCCCCCGTGATAAACGCCACTGTTCTCGACATGAATTCTCTTCTATTCGTGCCAGCTGTCTTCCTTTGCGGTTAGGTTTACTTTCCCATCGATTCACCTAATTCCAGATCCATCGTCAAATGCGGGTTTAATGTGAGCCAGAACTCCTGTGCGCCTGGTTGCAGAACCTCTTTTTTAACGCCAGCCCGGAAACACGCGAAGGAAAGTGAGTGTCGCTGAGCATGCACGGAGTACTCCCCCCGCCCCCAACACTGAGCGGTGCCAACTACAAGCAGCCTTCAAAAATCTAGATTTCGGGAACAGGGCAGAAGTTCCACCGGGACACCATTCCTTTCAAAAGCTAAACCCAGCCCCGGAATCAAAAGTTTACTGAGCACACTTTGTGCCACGTGGTTTCTAATTTCACCGCCAGCAGGAGAGCAAATCAAGGGCAGACCAGCCCATTAACAACTCGCCCTAACCAAGGCTAGTAGCCTCCACCCTGAAGCCTGCCCAAGTGTGCGTTCTTTTGAGCCATTTTGTTCAGAATGCCAAATTCAATAGGTATGTTTTGAGCCCTTACTGAAAATCTATGAGTGAGAGATTAGTTCTTAATTCCCGGAAGAGAATACATAATCTGCAATGTTGAGAACAGACTTGGGGACAGAGGCAGTCATTCCTAAGTTTTAAAAACTAAATTTTTGTTTTAAAGGGTTTTTATGTTTTAAATGTTGTTTTGTTTTACATTTTTGTTTTAAAAGTTTTAAAAACTAAAATGCGCTTGGTACAACACTTGTCTTCTGTTGTTCCCTCATTAGGGAACAATGATGTTCCCTAACAGGAAATGAAGTTTTTCAAATACAGTACACACAGACTGTATTCTCTTCTCTCTTATGGGTGTGTTTCATTCGGACCACACTTTATGGACTGAAGCACTAGGCAGAAACATACAGTGGAGAAATAGGCAAATGAAGTGCAATGTTATACTCACTTTCCTGAGAGTAAGCCCTATTGAACACAATACAACTTACTCCTGAGTAGACATGCATAAGATTGTGCTGAGAGGGAATAGAAGGGAAAGGCAAAGGAACTTCTTTGCATCTCCTGGAGTCCACATCCAAAACCACCAGTTCAGGTTTTCAGGGACACTTTCCTAATGCCCCACCCACTTATTTACTAAATGATGAGGCCTACTCATGAGGGAGTCCAGCTGTCATAGGGCAGCCTCTGTGCTCCTGTGGGTGGGTGAAAAGGAATGTCCCTTATGTGGCTGCTGCATAGAGGATCTCTTGGAATACACACGCCAGACTTCTAGCATACCTGCTTCCTCCCCAAAACAAACCTGAACTCAAGGCAAGATCCAAGACTATGGTTCATGTTGCCAATATTCTAACCCCTAGAACCCCACAAAGGTTAACTAGATGTCCTCTCAATTTCCGGGAGTCTTGTACAGCTCCAGGGAAATCAACAGGTCAATCCAACAGCTATTTATTTATATTTACTCAGGGAGGGGTGATGGCTGATGACTTCACGCCCTGCTTGTGAACCTTCCAATAGTATCAGGAGACCTGGGATGGAGCAACAGGGGTGACAAACATAAGGCCTGGGCGCTCTGAACTCCCCCAGCACTGCCATCAGCTGCCAGGCTATGAAATGATGCCTCAGCACTGCTGAAAGGGCAGTCCTGGGAGCGAGGGAGATCTGGGGGGGGGGGGCAAATCTCTAAGTGTTGCAAGAAGCCTTACCCTGTCATGTAAATCCCTCCTCTCCCTTGCTGCTGTAGCCAGTAAGCAACGCCAAGATATTGCTTTTCCCTGTGAGGATTGCAGGAGAGGAGTGATTTCCACTGCAAGGTAAGGCGTCTTGCAAAACTTAGAGCTTTGCCCTCCCTTAAATCTGCCTCTGGCTGGGAGAGCCCAATTATCATGGCCTCCCTTTCATTGGGACGTGGTGGTGCAGCGAGTTAATCCGCTGTTGCTGGGCTTTCGACCGCAAGGTTGGGAGTTCGGGAGTTCGAGACTGCGTGACGGAGTGAGCTCCTGTTGCTTGTCCCAGCTCCTGCCAACCTAGCAGTTCGAAAGCACCTACAATGCAAGTAGATAAATAGGGACCACTTCAGTGGGAAGGTAACGGCGTTCCGTGCGCTATGGCGTAGAGTCATGCTGGCCACATGATCGGACAAAAACGCTGGCTCTACAGGCTTTGAAACGGAGATGAGCACCGCCCCCTACAGTCGGTCACGACTAGACCATTCGGTCGTGGGGAAACCTTTACCCTTTCATCAGTGCTGCTTCTACCATCACTGCTGCAAGGTCAGTCCACATGATAATTGGGTTCTTTCATCAGTGCTGGTTCTGCTGAGGTGCTGGGAGGAGTTAGAAGGCAAGGAACACTACAGCGGTAGGAGCCGATAAGAGGGGTGAGAGAGGGAGGAAGGTGTGCTGGAAGGGACCAAATATCACCCAGGCTGCCCTTTCGGTAACACTGTTCCTACAAAGGCATCACTTTGCATAGTACTGCTGCTCACCCAGCAGCATGGGTGAGACAGAACTGCCCTACCCAGTTCTTCGAAAAGTGCCACCACTGCTGTGATCACACAAGCACTTACAACCCACCGGCTTTGACAGCTGGAGCCTGTGGGGGGGGGGTAAGTGTTTACAGGATCACAGTCACCGCAGCAGTAGTAGAGGCACTTTTCAAAGAACTACAGTAGGGCAATCACTGCTCTCATGCTGAGCAGCGAAGTGATGACTCAGAGGAAGTGGCACTGCTGTGATGGCCTGCCTGATAATTGGCCCACCATATATTGAGAATATGATCCAAGATTTCCATACTTTCTCTACTGTCATTTGCAGCTAAAAAGTCACTAGGTGAGAACAAAGCGCTTATTTCTGGTCACAACTTATTTAATGATGTCATTTGACATCAATGATGTCATCATGACATCTCTTCCAGCCCTCACTGGGCACCATGAAGGCTACCTGGCCCACTGTATGAAATTGACACTGTATGAAACCACTCTGATGTAGGGGTTCTGGACTTGGACTTGGACCTGAAAGATCTAGGTTCAAATCCTGGCTCAGCCATGAAGCTTCCTGGGTGACCTTGGCCCAGTCACTATCTCTCAGCCTCACCTGCCTCACAGGGTTTCTGTGAGCACAAAAGGAGGGAAGGAATTATGTACACCACCCCTGAGCTCCCTGGAGTCCTATAAAAGGTCCTACAAAAGTGTGAAAACTTAGCAAGTAGGTAGGTAGGATATAGTACTGGCTTTCCATGCAAGGCATCCAAATGAAGTGGAAAGCCGTAACATGGGTGGGTATACTGACAGATAGCGGCCCAGCCATGAGACCAAATTGCTTTCAACAGCAGACTGGGAGTGCCCTGTGCCCACCTACAATACTATATCCAGCCTGCCACATACCCAGCCACTGAAGTTGCTGCACAATCGTTTTCCTGAGCCTCCTCCATCCTTGGTGGGGAGGATGATGGGACTGGAGAGAGATTCTGCTCCCAAGATTCTCCCTTCAAAAGTAGTGACAGTGGAAGGGACGGTGGCGACAACAAGGGACAGTACAGTGAGCACAGCATGTGGGGGGAGAGCAGAATTTGGGTGCTGTTTTGGATAATGGGTTAGCTTGGGCTGCCCGTGATGTTTGGAACTGTGTTTCAGTGGCCGCCACCACCATGCCGCTAACACAATGTACAAAAGCCAGGCCTCTGCCTAGCCCTGCATTCCAAGAATGTGTACCCCCACAATCTGCCCCCTCCCCTGCAACCCAGTGGTCACAGGATATCCCCTGTCAAATCAACCACAGAGACTCTTTGTGCTCCTTTTTTCAGTTTCCTTGAGTATTTACCTGTAGGCTGTATGCTATTACCCAGGAAATACCCTGGGTTTGATTCAGCAATTCTCAGAAGTCTCCGACAAAGCCTGTGGGCGATTTATGTGCTCACTGCTTAATCTGTACACATGTGAGGAGCCTTTTTTTTGACCCAGACTGCCCCCTTGCCTGCTTTTCCTATACTGTGGGGACTGACTACTGACAAAAGGCACTCTGCATATGCTCAGAGGCACCCACGCATTGTTTCTTGCACTTTAGAACAGAAACTTGCCAATAAGAAATGGATTTCAATCTAAAGTAAGCATTCCAACTTATCTTGGATGGGGGCAGAGTGGGCTCTCTTTCGGAGGGGGGGGGAGAATCATTTCAGAACACAACCAGTCAGTATAAACACTGAACACCCCTTGTGGCTGTAGAGTTTACTCCCTACACCTTACAGGGGCAAGTATCAAGGATGGCTGGGCTGCTTCCCAGTTCTGAGAGTTGAAGGCAGGGTGGTGGGGAGGGGGCTTGGAGACACAACTCCTGGGTTAGTTCCTGGCTGTGCCACTGAGTCACTCTATGAACCCTAACGAGTCATTTCCTTTCATTGTGCATCATAGTTTTGCTTTAAAAGCAAACAAAACACCAACTCCTCTGTTGCCTTAACCCGTCCCTTCTTCCTGTTCTCTTTCAGATGATTCCCCTCATCCTGTGGCCACAAAGCACCAACAAGGAAGACATGACCAGGTGGCCTGAAGCTCTCCGCAGTTGCTCACTGTCACCCATCCTTGACGGAGGAGGAGTCGTTTCCTGGGTTGGTGCTGTGCGGTGTAGCGGCTGCAGAAGTCGACTGGGTTGTGGAAGAACCTGCCACAGTGCAAGCTTTCCCCGCACACTCTGGATTGTTCTGCACTTCACAACTATCGTAGAAAACAGCTGCATGACCTATGCCATCTCTGTGATGGGAGGGCAGCCCAGTCACCTATTTCAGTTTTGACACCCGGTAGCATCCCTAGGGGGGAGGGCAGGGTAAATATTGCAGGCACTGCAATGTGCCATGATGTGACTCCTCTCACTTGCCCTTGGAGCCATTCTGGGCAGCACCACCTGCACGTTACCATCACTTCCCAGAATGGCTCTGATGGCAAGTGGAAGGGGCCACTTACAAGGTGTGTTGCAGCACCTGCAATACTTACTGCGCTGCCCCACCTGCAGCTTACCCATGATATCCAATTCAAAGACAGGAGGTCTGCTCAGCAGTGATGATCTCAGGGATTTGCCAGGTCAGACCCTGACCAAGGACCCCCACCCACCAGGCCTGAGCACCCCTGAACTCTCACTGTCAGTGGTAGCAGCAGCACCCAGTGCACTAAGAGTGGTGGGCAAACCCTGTATGGAGCTTTGTTCCAACCGCCCCCCCCCCGGCAAGGAACCTGGAACTAGCACTGAGTCACATTTATAGAGGTCTTTAGCAAGAGACCCTGTTAGAGCTGCAGTGTGACTGCACATGGATATTGAGCGTGTATCTGGAACGCTGGGAGAGCCATTTTGCTGCAGGATCTTGGAGTACACGAACACCTTGCATGTAGCCCTATTCAGATTTTACCTTTACGTGGAGCTGGAAAGCATGGTGGAGGGGAGTGAGAGCCTGTCAGTAAGCCCTGCCCTTGCACCAGCGTGCTCTGAAAGCCCTGCCCCTAGGCCCTACCTGTGAAGTGTTTGTTGGCATAGCCCAACATTGGGGCAGGGTTTGGACGGATATCGGCCTGGGGTGGGGCTTCCTGGCATGTTCTCCCTCCTTCCACCACCATGCATTTCAGATCCACGTGAAGGCAAGGTTTGAGTTATACTTACAAAGCAGCCCCCTGCAATGATGTTCAACTGGATGCGTTTGGGCAAGTCCATTGCTCAGCTGTCGCAGGGAAAAGGCAACATTGTTCCTTACAACCTACCCTGAGCCCTTGGGATGGAGGAAAGGAATCTAGCCAGAAGATGAAAGAGGTTTCGCACCATTAAGTTCAAACCACCACCACCAAATGCAAGTCCCAAAAGGTGCGCAAGAGGAATTACTTGCACAGAAGTCCACAACTATCCAGGGTTGTTTCTATTTTGAGTTTTGTCTTGTCCCTTCTCCTGCAACGGAAAATCAGAGCCGTCCCAAGACCTTCTGGCACTTGAGGCACTGTGCCAAATGGTGAGGCATTGTGCACAAATTACTTGGTGATGTGCCAACTTTTGCTCCTCCCTCTGCCTGGACTGGAAAATTGGCCAAAGAGGAAGTGTGGAGGACAGTAGCCCTCGGGCCCACCATCTTCCTCTCCACCATACTTCTTCTCTGCTCCCCCTTTCTTTTCCAATTCAGGGGGGCGGAGGAGGAAAAGGATCAGTGGGCGGGAAGGAGGTGGACAGAGGTGGGGGGCTCCTGGCCAATCTGCTCTCTGAAGCAACCACCCCAGGACAGAAAAATTGCATGGAGTGGGATTCTGCACCGAGCCCTCCCCACATATTCTGCATGAGGTCTCCAGCATGCAAAGCAGGTGCTCAGCTGCAAGTCCTCTCCAAATAGGGTTGCCAACTGACTGAAGCTATTCCTGGAGGTTTTTTCCAATGTGAAGTTTAAGCCACTAAGATTTGGAGGCTCTGTTAAAATTTCTCAGATTATTTTCAGTAAACACCTGCAGGTCAGTTGAGGCAGGGCTAGCCTTAGGACAATTGGGCCACTTGGGCCCTGAGCCTGGAGGGGTCCTGCACTGGTGCGGCAAGTGGAGTGCCCAGAGCAGCAGCTTGCTTTGTAGCTGATGCTCCGGCACAGAATCTTCCATGCTGAGGCATAACAAGAAGACCAGGGCAAGCGGAGCATTGCTGTTAGATGGCCATCCCTCCCACTGGCCCCTGGGTTCCACTGGCTGGAAATCCGCCCCCCCCCCAAGGCAGCTGGCAGTGACGCTGCTGCTGGATGCCTTGCCACTGCCACTCATTCTGGGGAGTGGAGGGGGGCGCAAAAATGTTTGCAAAACATTTGAGCTCCGAAGGCCAGCAGCCCTTGCTGAGACCCTATCAACAAGGCTCAGCATTTCCATAGCCCCAAATAGGGATGGATGCTTTGGTTGAGTTGCCGTATCCCTTTCTCAATGACTTAGATCTCCTCCTCCCAGCTGCATTCATTCAGCTCTGCAACAGCTTGACCTGTTTAGGCTTCTGAAGCAGTTAGGTTGGCAAACTGCCCATACAACCATTCTAGTTTTGTTTTGTTTTACATTCAGCCTCCAGTGTTCAGCTCCCTAGGGTTTTAAGATCCGCCCCCCCCCCGCGCGCCATCAAGAATGTTTAAGAGGATGTCTTGTCACACGAGATCTGGCTTGGCTGCCTGTAGAAGAGCAGCCACGAGCCGAGCTCCTTCAGCAACATTCACTGTTTTGATAGACAGTGAGAAGGTAGAAGAGGGAGGCAGAAGCAGAGGCAGATCTAAGGGAGGGCAAAGCTCTAAGTTTTGCAAGAAGCCTTACCTTGCAGTGGAAATCACTCCTCTCCTGCACTGTTTTAGACAATCCTCACAGGGAAAAACAACATCTTGGTGTTGCTTACTGGCTATAGCAGCAAGGGAGAGGAGGGATTTACATGACAGGGTAAGGCTTCTTGCAACACTTAGAGCTTTGCCCTCCCTGTAGATCTGCCTATGGGCAGAAGGGAAGCCCGCACATGTGTGCACAAACAAATTGTTTTCTGTTTCGTTCAGAAGGCATCTCCAACATCTTCCCACAAGGGAAAAACTAGGAAGTGATTTACCAGGGACAGACAGGAACAATTGGAGCATTTAGAGACCAAAATTCTATGTTTAAGGTAATTATACACCTTTGCATAAACTCATTTGTTTACATAGCTTACTCTGAAGTTGATGCTGAGCATTGGTGGATTTGTATCATGGAACACCCTTGTGACTGGCAGAGTGCTATGGGTGGATCGACCCCACAGACCGTGAAGCAGCACCCAGAAGCCCCAGAATCATCGACCCACAAACACAGCAGCGTTTCACAGGGGGATCTGTGAATGATTTCAGTTATTTTACCCAATGCTGGAAATGTGGTAGGTGTTTCTAAGATAAAAGCAAGGTTCGAAGAACGTGAAACTTTCAGGCAAATACAAGATTCCTTATGCAATCCTTATGTGTATGAAATGCCAGAAGATGAAGGGAGTTTATCGGATGAAAATACCTGGCAGCACTGTTCCCCCCTCCCCACTCCCCACCTGCTTCCATTAGCTGGAGAAAGCAAAAATTAGTACCCTCAAATTGTGCTGACTATTCTGAATGGTTCAGTCCCCAAAGATTTCTAGCTGCACCAGAGAATGGGGAAGGGAAGAGAGAGCCAAGAGACACAGCAGCAGCAGCTGGGCTGAAACCTCCATAGGTCGTGGGAGATGTAGCAAGACTCTTCTCTCTTCTTCTTTCCTAGCAGCAGAGCTAAATGGACTGTGGTTATTTTGGACACACAGTGGTGGTTCAGCTCGAACCCAAGAATGAAAAGTGTAAGGAGGGAGCGGGTTGTTAAGGTCACAAACAGGCCCAGCAAGGGCAGGGCCAGTCCAAGACATTTTGGTGCCTGAAGTGGAAAAAAATCCAAACAAAAGATCTTTTTGGAAGGACTTATTTTTTTGTACGATGCTAATTCTATGAGGATCCTTCTTAAACCATGACATCTACTGTTTTACCTCTCATTCTCATGACTGACTGTTGTTTAGTTTATTGAAGTTATACTTGTCGTTCCTATTTAAAAAAAAAAAACCTCTGGAAAAAACCTTGAAAATAAAAGGTTTTGTTTTGAAACAATGGCAATATTCAGTTTTGGTTGTGTGCTTTCCTATCTTCTTTGAAGTTCTTTTTTGTCCATTCTGTTTAGTTACGTCTTTAAAAAAAATAACAAACTCTAATTAAAAAAAGAAAATCCAAAAGGCATGTCCCACTCCAGCTGTTTAACACAGGGGCACAATCCAGCCAACTGTGCACAAATTTCAGGTTGAGGAACCAAGACTTTCCATCCTTAGCAATATCCAAAACCCGCCATCTGAACAGTCGCTCTCCCCTTGCCTTATAGGCCTACAGAACACTGTGAAGGCTATACATGGGAATGAGGATTTGGTGAATACTGCATATTTGTAAAAATCCCATTGAAAATGGTGGTTTAGACTAGCCTGCCCACGTAAGCTGCCTTGATAAATGAAGGAAACACAGCATGGAGTTATATCAGTTATTCAGGGATATCCCAGACAACATTCAATAGGTGCTGTGATGATGCTCAGGCAATCATGGTGTACATAGAATTCACAAAAAGACGTAGAATTCATGAAATTCACAAAAAGTCACAAGAGGATGAGACAGCATGTATGTGGGGAAGGAACGAAGGGAATTGCAACAAAATATTGCAACCTGAGCACTGGGAAAATGGAATTCCCTGCAACAGACACATTAGACAGGCAACAAAGACTTTGCATCTCCCCGCAAAAACCGAACAACAAATGCAACACAAAACCGAAAAATTGAGCAAAGACAATTTCACCTTGCTTTTATTTCCATTTTAAAAATGAGTATATGCATGTATGTCTGCATATGTGTGCGGGCAGTGATGTCATGTAGGGGGAACGCGGGGGAGCTCAGTTCCACATCCGGTGGGCGGGTCCTGACACGTGCCAATCAAAAGTGAGTTCCTGTTCTTAAATCATTTAGATGCCACCACTGTGTGCGGGCTACTGGCGAGGGCACTTCCTCCTCTCCTCCTGGGGGTGGGCTTGCAGCTGTCCTGACTTGCTCCCTGGGTCCCCTGCAGTAATGCAAGGGGTGAGGGGATAGGAGCCAACAGTTGCTTAGAGAGTGACTCCATGTGGCTCAGATGGAGCCATTGTCTCCCTCTCTCTCCTTCTCCCTCCTAATCCCCTTCCTCTTGCAGACCCTACATTGGGGTGTCAAACATAAGACCCAGGGGCACCCAGAAGCTCTTTATCTGGCCCTTGGGCTCTCTCAGTACCACCGTCACCTGCTCTCACCTGCTGAGCTGTGCTATTAAAGCTGAAAGGGCAGTCTGTGTGATAACTGGACTCTCCCATATTTTGAAAATAAGATCAAGGTTCACATATTTTCCCTTCTGCCATTTGCAGCTAAAGGGTTCCAAAGCAAAAAAAAAAAGTGCTTATTTCTAGTCATGACCTACTTAATGACACCACTTCCTGTTCACTTCCTGTTTTATGACATCACTTCTGGCACTTAGCAGGCATTCTGAATGCTATCTGGCCCTGACGCATTTTCCACTGACACATTTTCCAAACTATGCAATCCTTCCCACTACAGAGCATTTACAACTGGATATGAGATGCAAATCAAGAAGCTGGAAGCAAAGTTATTCTTTGGAATATATTGTTTGGGCTCAGAATTTGCTTTTATGGAGGGAACAATGACTGCCTTTTTGGGACAGTTCACATTCAGCCTTTTTAAGCAGAGAACATGATGATGACGATTAAGAATATTCAGCTTTTCAATACAAAAGTTCACAAAGCAGCTTACTTAGGGCGCAATCCTAACTTGTGCTGGAACGGGCAGGCCAGTGTGCCTGTGCTGTATCCAGTGCAAGTTAGGAGCTGGCTGGGACCTCCACAAGGCAAGGGGACATCCGCACCCTTACCCTGCGGCAGGCACCAGTCGCCCCAATAAACTTGCTTGGATCTGCAGCTGCTGTTTAGTAGGTACAGCTCTGAGCAAGCCACGCGGCCTGAATCGGGGCCGCGCACCCTGGGGAAGGAGGTTTGGATGTGGCATAGTGGATGTGGCATGTCCCCACTCCACCCCTCTCCCCAGGCCAGCACACCTCCAGGCCTGCCCACCCCCCGCCCAGAAACACCCCTGCTGCGCCAGCTGAACTTGACTGGCGCAGGAGCACTGCGCCACCAGCTTCAGCCAGCGCTGCTGGGCCGACTCTGCTGCTCGCGTCGGCTCAACGTGGGGGTCTGGATGGGGCTGTGAGCCAAATAAATGAAACAAAACCTCCAAAAAGAAAAAAAAATGTTCCAGAGAGGCTCCCAATCTAAAAGAAAAGGCACAAGGGGGACACCTGCAAGCAGCCACTGGAAAAGAGGCGACACTGAGATGAGGAAGTGCCTGTGTTCTCTTCCTACCCAGAGCCACTGTTTAAAGGTGCCTCTTTTCCCAGGAAGCATGGGTTGTCACCCGCTACTTAGAAAGGGAGAATAATTGGCCTGGGAGACCAATTCCTGCTCTGTGACCTGGAAGAGAACCATATTATGTGGGCCAAACTAGTTGAGACCACAGATCGCACCTCCCATGTTTCCTTGCTTTTGTTTTAAGCAGCCAATATGTGCACGTGTCAGATCAGGGCGTTGGTGCTGGGGGAGGGGTTTTTTTTTTGGGAAAAAATCTTTCCCCTGATCAAAAGTGAACCCTGAAGCGGTTGCTGCTTGCAAGTGACTTCTCCCCCTCGAATCCTCCCCTTTCAAGGTGGGTGGTGGTGCTTACAATTATAGTCAGGAACATGGCACCGGGTTGTAGCCCAAATCAGCCCCCCAGCGGCTTCTAACTCTCCACAGGTGATCCGATCACGGACCTCTTTCTCTCTCGTCTAGCTTGCCCCTGCCTGCGCAAATGCAATAACCATACGACAGCTACGGCAATGGGCCTGCAGCAACCCGCAGATCTTGATAAAAGGCTTATCTCAACCAGTCTTACTGATGCCAACTACGATTTGGTTTAAACCTGGGATTTGTAACCACTTTCAGACAAATTTAAAACTTTGGCTAAATTCAACCCAAGAATCAATTCAACCCTTGATTTAGCCAATCAAGGGGGAGAGGATGTAATTCCATAGGCTGTTCTCTTACGCGTAGCTGAATTAGGAACAGAACAGATGCACCAGCCCAGAAAATGTAGGTTTCCCAGGAGCCCAAGAATTTGCAGTGGAAAAGGGGTGTATTTGCTTTACAACCCACCCACCCTTTTGCGGGGTCTCGGTGTGCCATTGGGGAAATAAAACACCCACTCCTGAAAAAGCAGGACCAGAGTTATAAACACCCAAACAGTCGACAGTGAGCATGCATGGACTGCTCCTGGGAGTGTGTGTGGAGACCCACCCTTGTTGTTCCGACAGCTGTTTGTGCTTGTGTGTACCCAGGACCCCTCGAGGCTGCCCAGGCTTCTGGGCCAAATCCAGCAAACACGTTCCCTGCCTCTCCCTGCAACACATGTGGGGAAAGTTAACTAGGCCAGGCCTGTTTCCCAAAATGCACAAGAGGGAGGGGTTCCCTGGGTTGGCCTACTTTAGCAACCACATGGAGGGGAAATGACTGGAAACTCTGGGATGGATTTGGGAGCAGAATGTTCCTGGGTCTGCCTTTCTTTTCAAAGCAGCAGCAACATCATATAGTTGAGTGTGAGATGCAAAATAGCAGAGGGATGGAGGCTTTCCTCTCACCACCACAACCCTAAAGTAACAAGTGGTCTAGAATAGGTCCTGTCACACACAAATCATGAAGCTTTTGAACCGTGAACACTCTAGTTCTGTTCCATCAGAATTATATGGAACAGGATATTGCAGAGGCAGATCTAAGGGGGGGGCAGAGCTCTAAGTTTTGCAAGAAGCCTGACCTTG
This sequence comes from Lerista edwardsae, assembly GCA_029204185.1. NCBI lineage: Eukaryota > Metazoa > Chordata > Lepidosauria > Squamata > Scincidae > Lerista > Lerista edwardsae. The sequence continues at coordinate 17,095 of JAJKFI010016067.1, forward strand.
CAGTGGAAATCACTCCTCTCCTGCACCGTTTTAGCCAATCCTCACAGGGAACAGCAACATCTTGGCGTTGCTTACTGGCTACAGCAGCAAGGGAGAGGAGGGATTTACATGACAGGGTAAGGCTCCTTGCAACACTTACAGCTTTGCCCTCCCTGTAGATCCGCCTCTGGGATATTGCACCCATATTTGATTGTTTTGCTCTTTATTTCTTGGTTCCAATTGTCAAGTTTTAATAGAAAAACATCTGAAAGCTTTTTCAAGCACTGGTGGAAAGAGGATAAGAGAGGAGGAAATGGCCACCATTAAAGAACTGATGCTCATTTTTCCTGTATTCTTATACTCTCTAGCTGCAGTCATAAGGACTGGAAATGTACAGAAATAAGGATGCCCCTCACTGCACCCATTCTACGCTCACATTTGCAGTCTTGTACACGACACACAAAAGCAGCCAGCCCCACCATCCTCCTTTCCTTGGGATTATGAGCTCGGAAACTGCTCTGCAACATGGTCAAGAAAATAAAACAGTGCAGCTCCAGGACAAACACTCAGTGGCCCTAAGAACTAGGAGGAACATGTGTTGTATGGTCCATTTGCCTAACGTTAGAAATCACAACAGCAAGGGGGGGCAGTGGAGGGAGAGATTATCCACAGGTGCCTTTCCTCAAGGGAAGTATTGATATGAATCTAACAAGCTACTGGGATTGTGGCTCTGCGCCCCAAACTAAGAGATGACTATATATCACTAGGCTAGACCAAACCATCATTTGTTAGTTAATACAGGTGTGCCCCGGTATCCACTGCTTCAATGCCCACTGCTTCAGTTATCCACGGATACCATGAATACTGGGATGCCTATTAAAAGATAGGGGAACATTCAACAAATCTCTTCGGGTTTTTTTTTACCTTGTTGCATGTTTGATGTTCCCCCTATCTTTAAAAAGGCATTCCCAGTATCCACGGTTTCAGGTAACCACAGGGGTGGTGGTGGTGGTCCAGAACAGAATCCCAGCAGATACAGGGGCATGCCTGCATTGGATCAGCAATCATGAGAAAAGATTGTCAAATATGCGAATTTAGACAGTAACTGTGTAGAAAGCCTTCAATCAAGGTAAGAAGAGCACCGGTTACAGCAAGAGTGCAAAGTTGGTATTGCAAGAGGATATGCAATACTGTTCTGGATTTTAAACAATGATATTGTGCCGCCCCCTTGTGGACAGTGCTTGATACTACACCATATCCAACCCAACAATAATTTTTCCAAGGGTTCTCTGAGGGGCCCCTCTGATTGTTTGGAAGCTTATCGAGGGTTCCTCAACAAGGTGATATGTGATGACTGAGCAGGCCTGACAAGCAGCACCCCACACAAACATCCCAAGGGTTCTTTCCAAAACTGAAACAACCACCATGAAGCATTTTTAAGAGAGCAAACCAAGTGGGGAGTTCCCACACAATATGTTTAGTTGCTCCTTACTATACAGATCCACAAATGTTCAGTTGTGCTTTTTAGGACAGAGCTACATATTGCAGAGACTGGGACCCAGAAGCCTGGCATCTGCTTTTCCAAAGAAGAAGAAAACTCCTTTATGCCCTTATTTCAGAAGGGGATACTTTGGGAAGAAGAGGGCTGAACTCTGCCTGCCAACAGTCATCCGGTGTCTGGGGGCAGGATCACCGACTGAGGGGGGGGGCTGCCACCAATGCCAACAGTCTGCAGAGCTGGGTCTGGGCGTCTCCCCTGCAAGAGCTCCACAGCCACTGTCAGCACTTTTGGGGCCAGAGTGCACAGCTGGCGGCAGGACGCTTGGCCAGGCTGGAGCAGCACTATGGACCACCAAGGGAAGTGCGCATTGGGGGGGGGGTAGCCTGGGATGCAGAGGAGTGCCAAATGCAGCAAGAAATTTTAGGGGGAACTGGGGTGGTTTAGGCTGGAGGAGGAGGAGGGGCCAAGCTCAGCAAAAAAGGGGTCTTAGGGTTGGTCTGGGCTGAAGATGAGGCTTTGCATTCACTGGCCAGGATTGAGGTCTGAGATCGGGGAGGGTGGTGGAGTCAACAGGACGGCCTGCCCAATCACCCACCCACTCATCAGGAGGGAGCAAATCGCTGAGTGCAGCAGTCCAGTGCTTGGGAGTGACTCTGAGTGAGTCCCCGCTCAGAGTGCGGAGGCCCTGCATTAGGCACCTGAATTCCCAGGTTGTGGCCGCTGCCTGCTGGGACCACTCCAGTGGAAGGAGCCTGCCACCAGGGAGAGTCCAAACCTGCCCAACGACCAGGGGAGAGCTACACCTGGGAGGGGTGCCTGCCATTCAAGAAAGAAGGAAAAAATCCAGCTTGCTTCTTTTGCTTTGGGATGAGTTGCTGGAAAAAGCAGAGCAAGGCTGTCCACACCACTATTTTCTTTTAGGTCAGTAGAAGCATTTGCACACAGAGGCTCTGCCCTTGGACTTAGCGCAGAACACTAGTCTTGGTAGTAGTTCTTGTTTTAATTCATAAGTTAGCAGTCCTTTCTGGGAGGGCAATTCGCAGTGGAAAAGTGGTGGGCTAGAAAGGGTTATTCAGCACATGCTCCTGCTGTTTTTCCACTTCCTAAAAAAAAAAAAAAAATGCAGCTGTGTGCTGTAATTCTGTCCTTCGTCTGGGAAAAAGAGGAACAGTGCCACCTGGTGGGGATGATGAGTAATTGCCAAGAAATGCATTGCAGGAATCAACTTGCACATCAGCAAGGCATTTTTTGTTGCAAGGCATTGAACCAAAGGGACACCCAGCCCCCAATATTTTATGATGTTGCAAGAAAACCACTGCTGCAGATATTAAACCTCTTGGTATCAAGCAGCAGCAGTTGCCAGTGACTAATTAAAACACTCCATGTATCAGGGAGGCACCCATGCAATCTGAAGGCACCATTTTTGTGATTCACCACTTAAGATGATTGATTGATTGAAGATGCTGACTTAGCTCATTGAATCACTTGTCAGTCAAGAACAGGTTGAGGGAGAACAGCAAAGAGATGGAGAGGACAGAACTGCAGATACTGCAAATACAGTACAGGGCAAAATCTCCAGATTAAGATAGGACCCTCTCCAAACAGTACTGCACCTGCCCCATGCAGCCCTACTTTGACACAGCCTTTTGGTCCCTATCCTACTGCAACAAAGTCTAAGTGCCTGTACAAGAAATAAATACGTATTCTACAAGGTGGGTCTGTACCTCAGTGGCAGAGCACATTTTTTGCACCTCTAAGGTCCCAGGTTCTCTTCTACTGTCAAGCACCATGCACTCTATATACACATAAATCAATCAATGGCACAATCCCATGCATGCCTATTCAGAAGTCCTACTGAGTTCAATGAGTCTTACTCCAGAGTAAGTGTGTATGGGATTGCAGCCTAAAAGAATTTACAGATCTATATTAAGAATTAACAGCAGCAGTCGAATTTCCCAAGAAAAATAAGCAGAAACCAAAAGCAGAAAGGGTGAAGATCTTAGGAAATAACAAATATATAATTCTAGGTTCTTTAAGAATGACAAATTTGTATAAAGGTACAAAAAATCAATACTGGAAAAGCTACAATTTGTAAGCACCTTCAAGGCATATCATGCGAATATGCTTGCTAAAGATGATGACCCCAGAATGGGGGCAAATTAGAAAGTAAATCCTCTGTATCTTAAATCAAGAAAGTCACTGCTCCCCCGGGGAAGGTGAAACCGCCCTAGCAGAGGGCAGATATAATGTGGCTCTGATGAGCTTGGATGTCAGTGCAGCCATGAATATTAAGGCCATATTGCACACGCTGCCATGTCACGCACTACACAAGCCAGGGTGTTTTGAAGGGTAAGCGTGGTTTGTTACAGAAGGACAAGAACATAAGAACATAAGAACATAAGAAGAGCCCTGCTGGATCAGGCCAAAGGCCCATCTAGTCCAGCTTCCTGTATCTCACAGCGGCCCACCAGGCGCCCCAGGGAGGCATGAAACAACAAGATGCTTGCATCCTGTTGCCACTCCCTTGCACCCGGTACCAGTAGTCCACCACCTTTGTAAGGAGGTTGCACAATCCATCATTGCCTATAGCCCACGATGGACCTTTCCTCCAGAAATCTGTCCAATCCCCTCTTAAAGGCATCAAGACCAGATGCCATCACCACCTCCTGTGGCAAGGAGTTCCACAAATTAACTACCCGGTGGGTAAAAAAGTACTTCCTTTTATCTGTTTTAACTCTCCCAACCCTCAGCTTTAGTGGATGCCCCCTGGTTCTGGTGTTTTGAGAGAGGGAAAAGAACATCCCTCTATCGACTTTATCCCTTCCATGCATAATTTTGTATGTCTCAATCATGTCCCCCCTCAGGCGCCTTTTTTCTAGACTGAAGAGCCCCAAACGCTGCAGTCTTTCTTCATAAGGGAGGTGCCCCAGCCCCGTAATCATTTTTGTCACTCTCTTCTGCACCTTTTCCAACTCCACTATGTCCTTTTTGAGATGCGGCGACCAGAACTGGACACAATATTCCAGGTGTGGCCTTACCATCGATTTGTACAATGGCATGATAATATTGGCTGTTTTATTCTCAACCCCTTTTTTAATGACCCCAAGCATGGAATTGGCCTTCTTAATTGCTGACGCACACTGGGTCGGTACCTTCATTGAATTGTCCACCAGCACCCCGAGATCTCTCTCCTGAGCTGTCACAGACAGCTCAGAACAAGGATGTTGCAATGTACAGTGTCCTAAGAGTGATCCTGTTTTCCCGCTGTGAAGCAGTTAATAAGATGCAAACTAGGGGCCTTCTAGTTTGTCTGCTCTTAAAACAAGGAAACGCTTCATAAAACGGTATCAGCAAGAGCACGTCTTATTTCGCTCTCATTCTACCGCACAGGCATACAGTCAAACTCCTGAGACAGAGGCTTTCCCCCACCTTCCATCTCCAATCCAGAGACTTGAAGGAAGTTTGAAAGAGAGGTTGCTGCTCAACCTACCTTCACCCCACTTTTGCCCCAGCAAACAGGTTTGGCATGTTTCTGTATTGTTTCCAGATCTGGCTGACCAGTGATGACGGTGGGGCACGAGAATGCCTATTTACCTTCAAGGGAAGCAATGCTCCAAACCACTTCCTAGTCTCTTAAAGAACTGCTGCCTGTCTCCAGGTTACGTTACAGCCAGGTTTCCTTCAGAGGCACCCCAGAAATAGTGTGCCATCTTTAGAGCCAGACTTCAAGTGCAACACCCTCTTCAAGGGAACCGCACAAGGGAAGAAAAGTCAATCATAAAACACAGGCTCTGAGCATTGGGAGCCACACCTGATTTGAGGGTTCTGTTCAGTGCGTTCACAAAACACCTGCAGAATTTTTTTCTTGGCAGTTGAAAAAAAAAATCACTGAACTGAGTTATACTATCAATATATTCAGTTGTCGCAACCTTGGATCCAAAGGATATGATAAAGAGACAAGCTGACGTTTTATTGAAACTGCCTTAGATAGAATTAGATGACTGCCTCAGTATTGTGCAATGCTGATTGGTAGCCGCTCCCCAGGGTTTTTGGCAGGGGTCTTTCATAGCCTCCCTGAACACGCATCCCAGGGGTTGAACCTGGGATCTTCTGCGTGCAAAGCGGGTGCTCTACCATTGAACTGCAGGCCCTCTCACTTAAACCACACTTCACTGGCAAAGCTTTCAACTTATTAAATTAGGATGGTTGCTTGTTTCCCATTATGCTACTACTGCCTCTTTAAGAGCAGCCTGTTGTGTATTTGGAGTGTTTATAGCAGAGTTGGGGGCTTGTGGACCCATTCAGCGCTTGCCTAGCGCGATCGGAGCGGAGGGACGAAGAGATCGCTACATTTCAATAACAAAGTCTTTTATTGGTTACAGTAGTGATAGTCAGAAAGCAAGAAGTTCTATTTGCCGGTCAGCGAAAGCCGGCGAAGGCTTGCCGCGTACAAGCGGCTTTTCAACGCATGTTGTTACATTCTCAGTCTCAGTGCGCACACATGGTACAGACAGAAGAACAAAGGATGCAGCTAGAGTATATCTGGTAGGTGGGTACCTGCAGACCCTTGTGCCCCATGTTAACCAATGGGGTGCCCCTTTGAACATCATGATCTCATGAGAAAGTGGATGTTTGCTAGCTAGCGCTTCCCGTGAGAAACTTTGCCTGCTTATGTTACACTAACTAAAGGGAGTCCAGCTACTGTGTAGCAGATTGCACTAACAAGCTGGGAAGCTGACTACCTCAAGGACACGCAGGTGCTCTATCTGATCTGAAGACGGAGAGACGGAATGCCAGTTTCAACCAGTTCTGGAGTGTGTGGTGTGAAACTGCAACACCCCCCCATTACGTCTCGGAAGTCATCCTTTGGCGCCAAATCTAACATTTGAACTGCCTGTTTGAATTGTGGCGCAGGAAGTGCTTTGGTCAGGATATCTGCGATGTTCTCTTGCGATGGACAGTAAAGCACGTCAATGTCCCCGTTTTGGACTGCCTCTCTGACATGTTTATGCTTTATGTCAACATGCTTAGAGTGCATCCGGATTCGTTCTGACCCAGCAATCTGGATTGCGGACTGGTTGTCCATCCAGATCTGGATTGGATTTGTTTGTGGAGCATCCAAATCCGACATCAATTGCCTGAGCAGGTGTAGGTAGTTGGTCACATGACTTAGGGCTGTGTACTCACTCTCTAGAGTAGAACATGCGACAGTCTTTTGCTTGTGTGACCCCCAATCTATCACGCATTCCCCAAGGCGTATGGCATAGCCTGTGGTAGATCTCCTTGTGTCATCCCCCCCAAAGTCACTGTCTGCAAAAACCTCTAATTGCAGTGCTCCTTTTGGGGTAATGTGGTACTTGTGACTACTTGTGCCTTTCAAGTACCTGAGGATGCGTTTCAAGGCTATCCAATCTGCCTGTGTGGGATTTGCAGCTTTTCTGCTCAGGTGATTGACTGCAACGCTAATGTCTGGGCGCGTCCAGCACGCGAGGTGTGTGAGTGAACCCAACAGTGAAAGGAACATGTTCTGGTTTGGAAATGGTGCAGACTCCTCTGCTTTTTCCCCTCTCCCCATCACTATTGGAGTTGATACAACTTTGCAGTCTTGCATGCCCCACATCTGGAGTAGATCGTGGATCTTTTTCTCCTGACTGAGGAGAAAACCAGCACTGTCAGCTGTGCGTTCGATCTCTACCCCTAGGTACTGACTGACAGGACCAAGACATTTAAGTGTGAATGCCTTTTGAAGTTGTAGTGTAATCTGATTGATCTGTTGTGTTGTCTTTGCGAGGACCAGCAAATCATCAACAAAACATAACAGAACACATAACTTTTCTCCTTTTCCCCTTCTGAAAAGACATGGGTCAGCTGCGGATGGGGTGAACCCCAATTTTTGCAGCTGCTCTTTAAGGCATAAGTGCCAGCTCCTCCCACTTTGTTCCATACCATAAACAGCTTTTCTAAGGCGAAAATGTGAGTAATCGCTTTGCACCCCTGGAGGTATTGTGATGTACACTTCCTCTTGCAGGTTTGCGTGCAAGTAAGCCGTCCCAACATCAAAATGGTGAACCTGGAAACCTTTGCTGGCGGCTACGGCAAGCGCTGCGCGTAGCGTGGTGGCTGAGAGTGTGGGTGAATAGATTTCCTCGAAATCTACACCTGGAATTTGTTTACAGCCACGGATCACTAAACGGGCTTTCTTTAACGGCTCAGCACCTTCCCTATCCTTGAGAACAAACACCCATCTGGAATCAATTGCATGTTTTCCAGCTGGTAATGTTGCTGGCTCAAAGACCCTTAAGTCGTGCATTGCCCTCAATTCAGTCCGAATAGCTTGCAGCCATTCTTCCTTTTGGGCTTGCGGTAGCTCCATTACATCTTGGTATGTCTGAGGTACCTTTCCTACCTCTACCTGGTAGGTTAATCTTTGGGGTGGAACCCCACGCAAAGCCCTTGGAGGAAGAATGCGCCTGGTCGGAACAGCTTGTTCCGGTGTAGCTTCCTCTGAAGACGTGCTCGTATCCAACCCAGGAGTGCCCCCCCCTCTTCCAGCAGCCTGTCAGGACGTGCTGGTGTGGCAGGAGATGGCTCCTGTCTTTGTAGAGTTCTCTGAGGAGTCAATGCAGGCTGATCGGTAGTGCTTTCTAGTCTTGCCTCCCCCCCACTTTCTGCAGCTTGTGTGGGGATGCTGACCGTTCTGTCAGCATGATCTGGCAGTAACTCTTGCTCAGAGAAATCGTAAGAGTTGGATATTGTGACAGTTTTGTGGTCAGGATTGAGGAATTTGAGCGCTTTGCAATTCGGTTCAAACCCAATAAACTGCAGCCGCCTGGCACGCGGATCATCTTTTCTGTGTGTTTCCCGATCTGCATGTACAAAGGCGTATGATCCAAACGTCTTTAGAAATGCAAGATTGGGAGGTTTGCCGAATAGCTTGGTGTAGGGGACCCCGTCGATCGAACGGTGGTAAACTCGATTTGAAATAAATACAGAATATTTCATCGCCTCTCCCCACAACCCTTTGGGTAGTTTTGACTGCTCCATCAGCGCTCTTACCATGCTCTGGAGCTCACCGTTTTTCCTCTCCGCCACCCCGTTATGCTCTGGGGTGCGGGGAGCGGTGAGTCTGTGGGTGATGCCCTGCTTTTCCAACCATTGAGACATCTCCCTACTCAGAAATTCACCTCCCCGGTCGGTTTGGATCGCCACTAGCTGATGGCCAAACCGCCTTTCCGCCCACCTGACCCAATTGCGGATTTTATTAAAAGCCTCAGACTTTTGGCGCAATAAATATGCAAAACTATACCTCGTAGCATCGTCCACGAGCGTAAGAACATACTGCGCCCCCCCTGCTGTCTTCTTCATAGGGCCGATTAAGTCCATATGCACCAGCTGGAAGGGGGTTTGAGTCTGGCGTTTGCTGAACTTCGGGATGGATGCTCGATGCGATTTAGTCAGTTTACACACATCACAGTCCACAAACGCATCGCAATCTTTTAAGTCCATTCCGTGCACAAGTTCAGCTGTCTTCCTCACGTAGTCATGATTTAAATGTCCTAGTCGCAGGTGCCACAAATGTCCACAGGATCGGTGCTTTGGTTGATTGAAGCACACAGTTGCCTGTTGACTCCCTGTTGTCACCGCTCCAAGCACGAACAGCCGATACACTCGGGGGACAGCCACACAAAGATTCCCCCTCTCAAGTGTGCAGACGTCGTCTTGGAAAGTCACTTTAAATCCATCTTCTTGAAGGGTGCCAAGGCTGAGCAGATTTCTCGACATTGTTGGCACACACAGCACATTTCTCAAGGTAGTCTGCAGTTGGGGCAGAAAAACCTCTCCAGCGCAAATTACTGGCGCTGTTGTTCCATTTGCGAGTGCGACAGTTTCACGATCTGTCTCGCACCTACTCGTGAGTAAGTCAGCGGAAGTCACGATATGGTGGCTTGCTCCCGAGTCCAACAACCAGGATCCTCGCGTCCGCCTACCTTCCGCTGAACCCACGAAAGCGATGCTCGCTTTGGGTTGCTGTGCATGGGGCTTTGGAAACTGTCCTTGCCCCGTGCCCTGCTTACCTTGGGGCTTTTTCTCCTTTTTGGAGCCTCCTTTCTTCTTGGCACACTGGTATGCGAGATGTTGAGTTGATCCGCACACATAGCACTGTCTCGCACTGGCGCACACTTGCGCCTGGGACTCATTCTTGGGCTGCTGCTGCTGCTTTTTCCCAGGAATGTTGTTTTTCCCCTTTCGGAATTCACGCTCTCTCTGGTTGTCTTTCCTTTTGTCCGCTTCCTCGAGAAGCCGTGCGACAACATGGGTGACAGTCAGTTGTGCTGCAGGGATAGATTCCAAAGTTAGGGTAAACATGTCCCACGTTTCATCCAGGGAATTGAGGATTGCAAAAACTTTAAGCCTCTCCTCGACACGTTCCCCAATTGCCTCAAGATCTTTGAGGTTTTGCTGCATTGCTCTTAGGTGGACTCGTAAGTCGCCTCCCGGTTCAAGACGCGATCGCCACAGCTTGCGTGTCAGAACCATGCTGGAAGTCAGGGATGCCCGTGCAAACAACTCTCTTAATGTGGTCCAATAGTCCATAGCATGTCCAAGATCGCGACAATAGACTAAGAGATCCTCAGAGATTGCAAGACCGATGGTCGCCTTCGCCTTCCTGTCAGCTGCTTCTTCTGCAGGGTTCGTGGGGAGCGCTTGAGTGCGCTGCCAAAGGTCGTCCTTTTCCAGCAGCAACCGCATCTTGTGTGCCCATTGCACATAGTTGCTGTCGTTGAGAAGCGGAATGGCAATGTAAGGCGCCGTCGGGGCGGCGGGAGGTTGCTGCGCCATCCCGGCTCCGGGCGCAGCGGGCTGCAACGGTGGAACTTGAGGTGGTATCAGAGGGATGAAAGGACCTTGTCCTGGAACGAGCGGCGGCGGTGGCGGGACTGGTGCTTGGCCGTCGGGAACCCCCCCTGGTGGGGGTAAGAGAGGTCCGAGATCGTCTTCTTCCGATTCGCCCTCTTCGCTTTCCCCGGATTGCTCGGGTTCTCCTGGGTCGCCAACGTCCTCTTCCCCTGCGCCGTCTCCGAGGTCTTCCTCTGTCTCCTTCTTGACTCCACCGGTAGCTCCTTCCTCATCAGACATCTGTCAGGACGTCCGCGAGTGTAGGGATGCAGCCACATTCACCACTCAGTCTCTGCTCCGTGGATTGGGTCCGCAGCAAACCCCTGCAGGGTTACGGCTGAATCTTCCATAACCTGTTGAAGTTATGGAACCCATAACCTGTTGTTTATTTGGAGTGTTTATAGCAGAGTTGGGGGCTTGTGGACCCATTCAGCGCTTGCCTAGCGCGATCGGAGCGGAGGGACGAAGAGATCGCTACATTTCAATAACAAAGTCTTTTATTGGTTACAGTAGCGATAGTCAGAAAGCAAGAAGTTCTATTTGCCGGTCAGCGAAAGCCGGCGAAGGCTTGCCGCGTACAAGCGGCTTTTCAACGCATGTTGTTACATTCTCAGTCTCAGTGCGCACACATGGTACAGACAGAAGAACAAAGGGTGCAGCTAGAGTATATCTGGTAGGTGGGTACCTGCAGACCCTTGTGCCCCATGTTAACCAATGGGGTGCCCCTTTGAACATCATGATCTCATGAGAAAGTGGATGTTTGCTAGCCAGCGCTTCCCGTGAGAAACATTGCCTGCTTATGTTACACTAACTAAAGGGAGTCCAGCTACTGTGTAGCAGATTGCACTAACAAGCTGGGAAGCTGACTACCTCAAGGACACGCAGGTGCTCTATCTGATCTGAAGACGGAGAGACGGAATGCCAGTTTCAACCAGTTCTGGAGTGTGTGGTGTGAAACTGCAACACAGCCTGGCACCAGAAATTGAGCAAATCTTAAGCTTCCCCTTGTTTGCCAAAAAGCTTTACCTGTTGGGTTTCTAGGCATCAGGGCTTCTGCTAAGGGGACAAGGGCAGGACTGGAACAGCAGCAGGAAGCACCCGTTCTGAGATGCCATTGCTCTGGCCACCACTTTCAGTTCCCCATGTTTGCTCCTCTGTGCAGCAGAACATGGCAGGCCTTGGGAGTTATATTTAGACAAGTCTAATGACAGAGAAAGAGCAGCTCAACAACCAATCAGTCATTTAGTCATTAAGGGAAAATATACCAAATACCCTCTGACAAATCAGGTTTGTGAATCCCATTGCTCAGTTCCTGTGTTCAGAGATTCCAACGTAAGGACTGGGTTCCCCGTGCAAGGAATCATGCAGCTGCTTGCACTGGCTGCAAATTTGATGGATGATGGTGTGCAGCAGGCAGGCTCTGGGACCTGAGAGCACAGCTTGCTGGGCCTGACCGTGCAGGGCAGGGAACACTGCCCGGGGCCTCAGGGAGGTTGCTGCTGAATCTGGGAACAGAGCTTTACAAGCTCTCTTGGAGCCAGCAGAGAAGAAGTCTGGCCCCTCATTCCTTCCCCTGAGCGGAAGGAGAATTTAGGTTTTGAAATGATTGATGATCCCTCCCACAAAGCACACAGGCCATCTTATGTCAAATGCTTCACATCAAGCACTTGTTACACTACATGCAGCTGAAAGGCAGGCAGCCCAACCTGCAAATATGAAGCCACGCACACCGTGGGAAGCAATGCCTCTCCTATAGGGCCTTCCATACACTGGGGAACAAATAACCACTATGGTCTGATGCCAGCTTGGCAGAATGAGGTGCAAACAGTTCGGCAAACAGGTAAAGTTGGCCAGGTGAAGGCTAAAGACAAGGGAAACACAATACAAGCTTATTAAGTTGCTGGAATGCTCAAATATTGCACAGCCAAATGGGCAGGTCCTGCTGTGCAGATTCCTTGCAGAGCGGGTTCTGCCCCATGTATTTATTTAACCCCAAGAGGCACATATGCTACGGCTTCGCTTCTAACTCCTTGAATACAGTCGGTTTAAGAAGGGCACTGACCCTAGTAGCATAGATGATGCATGCCTTGGGAAACTGATGCCCCTGCTGGTTTCCATGTGCTCCCATTACAAATGTCCAATTTTAGTCCCTACAAGCAGAGTTCGGCCTGACAGAGTGACTGGTCTGAGAGGATCTGATGCTATAGCATTGTGTGAAATGCGACCAATGGGAGCTCCTCCCCTCCCCCCACCCCGAATAGTGGGACAGAGGTTTGCAGATTTTTAAACAAAAGTAAAACATTATGCAGAAAAAGTTTTTCCTCCTCTCACAAGAACTCCAAATAGAACTCCAAATAAAAAACTCCAAATAGAAGGGGAACTAGAATCAATTGGTGTCCATTTGTGCCGTCAATTGGATTGACTGGAATCAATCAATCAATCAATCAATCAATCAATCAATCAATCAATCAAT
>JAJKFI010016068.1:0-36367 GCA_029204185.1 Lerista edwardsae
ACACACACACACACACACACACACACACACACACACACACACACACACTACAATATGCTCCCTTCCAGAGCATCCTGACACAGCCCTATGCAACAGCCATAGCTCGGCTTGGCAGCTATCTCCATTCCTAAGTGAACCTGGAACAGCCAGGAATGGGAATGGGGAGTGGGGAATGGGAATGGGGAGCCAGCAGCCAGCAAGAAAGCAGGGCACACCAACAGGGCACTGCCAGTCTCATCAACATTAAAGTGAAATGATGCTGACTGAATCAACATTATGCATTCCTGTATATAGTCTTAATAAAATAAACAATCATCATCATCATCATCATTGTGAAATGGCAGAGCTGATTTTATGCAGATTTTTCATTTGGGAAGCAGTTACAATGGATCTTATGGTAAAGAACAAGCCACCCCAGTGGTGATGAACCAGTGCCAGAAGAGATGAAGAATGTATAAGTAGTCACGGTACTATTTTGTGGGAGGGGGCAAAAAACCCGGGTGCAGCGCTGCTGGAGCAGGAGGAGGACGGCGATGAGAGGGCTCACCTCTCGGAGAGGCGAGCAGTTTTGGCACATCTGCCCTCTCCTGCCTCTGTACGGCTCCAAAATTGAGCCTGGCGGGGCATGCATGAGGGTGGGGAGAGCGGTGCACAGGGGCAGGGAAACAGCAGAGGGGGTGAACCTCCTCCTCCTCCTCCCCTGTCCCCGGGTGGCCCATTGACTGGGTCCCCAACTGTGCATAAGACAACCTTTGGTGTTAGGGCATTAGGAACCTTCATCCCACATGGCACACCTACTCTGGTCTTGTGGCCTGAGGACTTCTGTCAGTTTCATGTGCTAAGCACGATATGAAAATGTGTCAGTGCTCATCATGGGTCCTATATCTGGAGATGTTTATGATTGCAAAGCTCCGCGACAACCACCCTACTAGGTTCACCTGGGGTCCCCCTAGAACACTGACACAGATAAGATGATCCCAAGTCAGCTGATGGAAAACCGGCTGATGGCAGCTCAGTTCAGCCACTGGGCTCTGCTGCAGGGATGTGGATGATTAAGCTCAGCACATACATCAGCAGATATTATCGGAAAGACCACTGAGATGAGATGGCAACAGATGAAGCAGACAGGAAAGCATCCCTCCTGAAAGTTCATTGCAAGCTATCGTGTTCTTTGAAGATGAGCTTCTCCGAAATGTTTATCGACAGGAAGGGGCAGAGCTGGTTTTGAATCTGACTGGCTCATGTGTATTTTATTCTATTGCTCTCTATGTCATATTCTTACTAGCTGAAGATTAATGTGGTGTATTTAAGCAATGGTGAAATTCAGCCAGTTCTCACCAGTTCTGCAGAGCCGGTTGTTAATTTTAGGTAGGGAGAGGGAAGAAAGGCAGCGGCCGCCCTGAAGGACACAGAACCGGTTGTTAATTTATTTGAATCCCACCACTGGATTTAAGGGTGTTCAAGAGCCCTCCCTGCCACGTTTCCTCCTCTCTCTACCTATGACACCCCCTTCTTCCCTGCTTAGTGTGCCAAAGACCCAGTCAAAAGCCCCACGACTACAGAAAACAAAACAAGCAAACTATAGGTGACATCTGGTTCCCTAAGTCTTGAAGAAAGTGGCCTGTGGTAACGGAGGTATATTTGATGAGTACCAGGGACGGGGGTTTCTCAGCAGTGGCTCCACAGTTGTAGAACACTCTCCTTGAGGATCTCCATCAAGTCCCCTCTTTATCAGTCTTCAGACAATAACTGGAGACACTGCTCTTTCACATGGCCGACAGTGAGGTTACAGGGGGCGGCACAGTAAGTATTGAAGGTGCTGCAAAGTGCCTTGTAAGTGGCCCCTCCCACACCCCTGTTGGAGCAACACAGAATGACTCTGATGGAGAGTGGGAGGGGCTGATTACAAGGCACTTTGCGGCACTTGCAAGCCTGACCACACCACCCTTGCCGTAGCTGTGCTAATGTATAAGGGCCTTTAATTAAGACGCCTGATCCTGCTGCCTGCCAATGGCTTCACAAAAATCCATCATGTATTGCTGTTTTTTTAAAAAATGTTTTAAAATGTTTGATATTTTTATTGTCGTTTCAGTAGGCAGCTGGCAAACACCTTGTGAAGAAGAAGAGTGGGAAGAAATGCACAAAAATGAAATTAAAGCATACCAGCCACAAAGAGGGATATCAGCTGTCAGAACTACCTACCACTATGCAGAGTTTGGCATTAGGAATCAGGCAGGCTGGGCCAATGGTCATCAGCACTCCCAGCTGGCTGAGCTGCCCCTGAACCCACAGTACAGGTGGTGGGGGCAGCATCCGATGCCCTTTCAGGAGCCCAGAGCAGGGCTTTGCATCAGGACCACAGCAACGTGACACCTGCACTGCTGCCACCGACATTCTGTCAATGAGCTATGCTGACAATCAACCCTGCATCCAGCTAACATTCAAAGCACAGTCCCAGGTCAGAATGGTTTGCAGCTTGCATTAGGTGGACAAGATTGGAATGAGGAGAGGAATCGGAGAGTGGCAGCTTCCTCATGAGAAGTGAGGCAGAGATACAGGGAATGTCAGGAAAAGTCTTCCTGAAGGGACCTTATAAGGACCTGACAAACTAATGGAGCAATCTTTAACTCCATTGCATCCCGGGGGCTGGGGTTTGCTGCTGGAGGTCTTTCTCCCCAGAACACAAACACTGTTCCTGGAAACAATAGGAAAAGAAATACATTGAAAAGCACGCCTAGGCTAATTGTCTTAGCTTAATCCTGATTCTTTGTGGCCAGGTCAGGTGCTCCCTGCATCCAATCAGCATCTATTCAGGCCTTCAGAAGCCCAGCTCTGTGATGTCGCCAACCTATCCTGCTAGATTTGCGCTGCTGCATAAAGCCCAGAGATTTATATTTCCCACCTCAGAGTAATGCCCATGTCATTATGCAAGGATATTGCAGGTCACTCTGGCCCCAGAAAACAATCATTGTTTTGATCTTGGGCCCTCCTTTGAAAGGATTCCAGCTGCATCCCAGCTCAAACCCTTTCTATGCGGTTTGCTTCAAAGGCTGTTCTGAGCTGCAGGAATGTTCTGGCTCAGTGGTTCCCAAAGATTTTGACAATGAGACCCACCTAAAAAGATGCTTCTCTTCACCAGCACGCAAGCCTCCGGGCCCCCTCAGTCCACCACCTGAGGCAACCACCTCAGCTGGCCTCACTGACGGGCCTGCCCTTGGCTTGCAGGACAGACTCCGTTTCACAGGCCCACTGCATTGCTGTGTGGATGCAAAAATCTGGCATCTGGTATAGAATGTGACATTCTGAGAAAGCTTTCAACTTCTGGAAAGAATAAGGACCCAGCTCTCGAGGCTGGAAATACACGAGCTGCACCTATTGAAACTTTGCACACCAAAGGGCTTCCTGCCTGCATAGCCGCTTGTCCCTCTTCTCTGCCCCCCCAATGCCTCCACTGATGCACTGACTACCTGCACCCGCAAATCCAGGCACTTTCCTTCCTCCTGATGCAGCATCGGCACCATCTTTCGCTTTGGCTCCATTTCAAGCTTCTTCTTAGAACAGAAACTAAAGCCAGGACTGGCCTCACAGCACCGGACGGCCAAACAAGCAGTCCCTTGAGGTAGCATGTAGGTAAGCCAGAAACTCCAGCCAAGGATTATGAGAAACACCTCAAATCACACCCAAGAAATGCACGTAGTGTCCTGAATGCACTGCGGCACTGAATGGGATGCCGGGGTCGGCCTCTCACAGGAACACAGGAAGCTGCCTTATCTTGAGTCAGGCCATTGGTCCAGACAGCTCAACACTGACTGGCAGCAGCTCTCCAGGGTTCCAGGCAAGAACTTTGCTCTGCACTCCTTGAATATGATGAGGCATATTAAATCTGGAGCCTTCTGCATGCAAAAGAGGGGGTGGTGGTTACGACTGAGCTAAATGCCAACCCCCGCAACCTGTCTCAGATCATACAGCGTACAATTGGCCAAATGTTTCTTGTGACAATGGCGGAAGCATCACCATTCACACGTTTAAAGATCCATCCCCTAACATGCTCATCCATCCCCATCCCATGCACACCTGGTTAGGTAATGTCATCCAGATCACCGTAAGCCAAAAGGAGAAGCTACATGTCCCTCTCTCAGACCCTCTCGTCATGCTCGCCTATCCATACATCCCTACTAATCCTCCTGAAACCACTCCTTGCTGATAAAAAAGAAACATTAGGCAAATAAGCCCCCCCCCAAAAAAAAACAAGGCAGGCAATCGAGCTTTGTGTGTGAATAATAAGCAAATCTTGCATGTCTTGCTTTGCGGCCAGAATCAACCAGTGTAGAACTGGGGGTTCTTTGGGCATACTGGAGGAATTTTCCCTTGTTCCTTATTTTCTGTAACTGCTATAAATCTGTTTTTCACCCTTGGCTAGAAGCTCTGGAATTCAAAGCCACTCCTTACCCTATACCTCTTGCTCTCCGAGCAAACTCCTGGATGCTCCTGTTGACTCTGAGCTTCATGAGGTAGGTGGGAGAGTGGGCAGTGAAGAAGACTGGAGAGTTGGGTGACTTGCAAGAGGCATCCTGCTTCGCTGGGGCTTGGGGGGAACTGAAGTCACCAGGCAGGAAGGTCTCATCGTCATCCAGGCTATCCAACTGCTCCGACTCAGGAATGCTGGGCAGGTGTGAGAGGCCTTCCGAAGACATGGCGCAACCTGGGTTTTCTGCAAAGAGCCAGCTGATCAAATGGGCCAATGGCAAGGCCTCCAAAGGCGGGTCATAGCATGTCCAGACTAAACAGGGGTGCAAGAGCAGCACTGCTGGCTTCTGGGTGCCCAGCTGGAGTGTCCTCAGATCAAGGAAGGAGCCATGCTGTGGAGTGCCCCTGTCTCTCTGCCCGGACTGTCCTGGGGAGAAGGGGAGAAGTCAGACTCCCTCTCTGTCCTTCAGGGAGCTGGAGCCCCTCTTGGAGCTGCAGCAGCAGCGGGAGGCAGCATTTCTAGTCACTCTGATGCACTCAGGGGGTGGGAAGAAGAGGGGAGACTCTGCAAATAGCAGAAGGCACCTCAAACCCACAGCCCAGAACAGCTTCTAAATCGCTGGTAGCAAAGCTCCCTTTGTTCCCTTAATCCAGGCTGTTGGAAACCAGCACAAACTCCTTCCTGCTTCAGGGTCTCCACAAGCCGAGTCTTTTCTGCTTCCCGTTCTGGCGACTGCAAAAAAAGACCCACTGCGTCCGTCTTCTGCCCAAGAGAGTGGGAGAAGGGTTCCTGCAAGCATCTGGGCCGGCACAAAGCTCTCTCGCCCAGCTTCCCAGCGTCCCAGCACTGGTGATAGCAAACAGCAGCCGTGAGAAGAGTCAAGGGCAGAAAGCGCTGGGCGTGTGAGGGTTTCATGCCAAACCTAATGCGAATGGCAAGCAGGCTTATCTCAATCTCAGGGCCCTCCCAGGGCAGCGGGTTCCGGGCAGCGAGCGGCAGGGAGAGGCCCTTCCTCCAGCCAAGGCCGTAGCTTGAGGGCTGCAGCTCAGAATCCACGCCTCACCTGGTACCAAATGAACACAGCGTCTTGACCCGGAGCTGGTGCAGATTTTGTTTCTGCTTTTCTAACTGCAGTACAGGAAAGGCCTGGCTTTGTGGGAAGGGCACGATATGGGGAGGGAGAAGAGTTCAGATCGAGGCAGATCTGCAGTTCTACTGCAGGCGCCATGTGAATACCGATGCAACCCAGGCTCCTTCCCGATGCCATTATTTCTGTGCACAGGTTAGAAGAGCACCCCAAAGTCACTTCTGTGATCACTGTAATGTCAGGAGGAGGTAGATCTGTTGAAGACTAGATCTCCAAGGGTCTCCTGGCTTTCAGTTTCCCCCACTTTGCTACATGAACCTCAGTCCTCCTCACATTACTATTTTCATTCTGGAAATGACTGGCAGGGACATTTCCTTCAGCACGAACAGCAACGTCCTGGAGAGTCTCCTTAAACCCTGGCTGGCCATCTTTTTGTACCTTGTACGCAGCGGTGTTATGCTGCCGGAACGCTGGGCAGGACATCCGGGTGATTGACAGCCCGCCCATTGCATTCCACAGCGTTCCGCCGTTTGCGTAACGTACGCAAGCGGCGTAATTGGTTACACAAACGGCGTAACGCTGCGGAACGCGACAGGCGGGCTGTCGATCACCCGGATGTCCCGCCCAGCATTCCGGCAGCATAACACCGCTACTTGTACGCCCTTTGGGGGGCAAATTCCATTTGCGTCTCAGCATTATTCCACCTCCTTCTCCCTGCTACCCATCTCTGTCATGTTCTCTATTTGCAGTTTTCTTCACACATCCTCAGGGCCCAATCCGATCCAGCTGTGCTGATGCCGCTGTGCCAATGGGGTGTGCACTGTGCCCTGCTGTGGGAGGGCAGGCATGGAAGCCTCCTCAACATCTGTTCCTTTACCTTGGAGCTGTGTTGCAGCTGCATCAGCACTGGAAAGTAGGATACTTTGGGCCTCAGCCTACCTGAAGCCAAGGGAGTCAAAGTCAAATGTGAGGCAAAAAGACAGAGGCTTCAGCCTGTAAGGCTCAGTCTTGTTCTTAACTGGGTGGCGGGGGCAGTGGAAAAGGTTGCCAGGTTCCAACAACTCAGAGATTTATTTTTCTAAAATGCAGACAAAACTTAACTTGTCTATAGCATCTTTGCGTGGTCAAGCACTTCATGAAGGCTTGCACAGGGTTTCTCAGACATGTACCAGTGATTTTGCTGGTGCTGATCTGAGTAGCCCTATTGGACAGGCTGGAACATTAGGGAACCAGTTGGGAGGTTAGGGAACAAATGTTCCCTTGCTCTGAGAGACCTCCAGCCCTTCCAATTCCAGTGCTGGATATGGTGTGGACAAGTGGCCAGCGCTTGTTAGGAATGGGCTGCTCTTCTCAGAGATTAAACATAGAAATAAAAGCAAGCTTTTCTTCTTTTCTTTGGTTTGGCGGGCTGTGAACATGATAGGCAGGAAGGACTGAAGAGTTATCCGATTTTTGTTACATCATGCGCCTGTTTCACCACAAGGGTGTGTGCGTGCAAGGAGGGTAATGGCAATATAAAGAAAGGAAGGAAGTGACTGTGTTTAGCCATCCTCATTTTCTTTCTATTAAAAAGTATTTTAAAATCAGTTTCTCCTTTTGTCCTTCCTTATTTCCCTACAGTGTAACTGAATAGGAACCATTCAGAAAAAGAGATAGCCTTTTTATTTTAAACAGAATTAATGATGACTTACACAGTGCTCAACAAGTGGCTTTCTATTCAAACAGATAAGTACCATAAATCCAATTAAGCAGCTAAATAGCCGAACAGAAATAGTGACAAAGAAGAGGGCAGGAAGCCAGAACCCCTGGGCTCAATTTGCAGCACTGAGAGTAAGGTTGCCACATTTTGTTCTGGCAGGGCCCTTGTGCCTTTAGCTGTTGCTTGACAAACAGAAATTTAGCAGACGGAGCTTCACTTCATCTGTGTATAATGGAAAGCTAAACCTTTCTGTCATGCAATAACAGTATCTGGGCCTAGTGGGTTAATGTAAAGGAGGCAGGACCTTTTTCCTATTCGGCTCTTGTCTAGGAACTCAAAATCACTGCTAAAGAAGCACAACTTATTCAACCAAACAATGAAGAGATTCACGCACCATCAAAAAAAATGTTTTAACACAGCTGACAGCAATTGACGGAAGAAGATGCGTGACACTTGCCTGCCACCTTCTGGACTGTACGCAGTGCTACACCAGCAGTGCATACAGAAGGGGAAAAGGCAGCCGAGCAAACGAGCCTCTAGTCTACAGGGACAGATACACCCAGGTTGCAAGCAGCACAGGGAAGAGGTGGGCACCCGCTCCCAGCCTGACCATTTGCTGCCATTCCAGCCTATTCCAGGAAAGGTTCTCAGCAGCCGACACACTCCGCTGACCGAGTGGAAGGTTTTGCTTACTGCATCTGTCATTTGCTCACTGGCTAAAAGTGCGATGTCTAATCCAGGGGTCTTCAACCTTTTTCATGCCACAAACCCAATCAATCAATCAATCAATCAATCAATCAATCAATCAATCAATCAAAGTATAAGACTTTTAAAAGTATAGGTCCTGCCCCCCCCCCCCGGGAGCCTCTCCACTTGCCCTGTCACCGCTCACTTCCCACCCCTCTTACATCCTCCCGGCACTGTTCACTGTAACCAAATATTCTTAGAGAGCAGAAAAAGTGACCATGAAGCCTGGCACAAGTGAAAGCTATTTTAGCACAATCGCTAAGAACCTGAGCAGGGCTGGGGCACCATCTCCTGATGCCTGAAAGGGCACACCAGATGCCTCCCCCTTTACCTGGTGGTGCTCTAGGCCGGTAGCCTTCAACCTTTACTCTTTCCCATAAGTTGCTGTGACCCTTTGAGGCTTTGTAATTTCATTGGGGTCCCAACCCCAAGGATGAAGAACACTGGCCTAATCCACAATCTCTAATCTCACCAATTTTAGAGTGCAATCCTAACCTGGAGCTAGGCTGGCACAGCTAGGCTAGCAACGTTTGGATGGCACAAGGGACACCATAAAGTATGTTTGGGCCACTCTTGGAGTCAGAGTGGCCAGCATGCAGACATATGCCCTTCTGTACGGGCCTGGCTTGTCCCAAATTGTTCTCCAGTGCCTAACGAATCTAAACCCTTCCTCCTGACACCACCGTCTCATCCACACATTGAGACCCCTGAGCTCCGCCTGCCTGGCTGACCCCGCGCGTGGAACAGGTAGCACTTCAGAGAACGCTACCTTGGGGGTCCTGGCCTTCAGCGTCCTGCCTAGCAGCCTAAATTTGGCCTCCAGGACCTCCCAGCTACACCAACCCACATCGTTGGTGCCAACATGCACCACGACAGCTGCCTCCTCCCCAGCACTCTTTACCAGCCTATCTGTGGTACAAAAATCATCTGTGACTAATGCTGTTCATTGTGATTGTCTCTGTGACTTACTGTCATGGAGGCTGGGCTGCTTGCGGGGGAGATGTGTCAAGGCCAGCTAACAGCCAAGACTTCCCTTCACGAGAAGACTCAAACATGCAGCTCACAAAGGGGGAAAAAAGAAAGCCACATTTAGCCTTACCCAGTGGTGTCATTCAAATGATTTAGGAACAGGAACTCACTTTTGAGTTCAAATTCAAATGCTGGAAGAAAAAAAAACCCCCGGAAGCAGCCACGGAGCCCATTAGGATCTGGAACGCCGGTTCTGGTCCGTTCCCCCTGAATGACATCACTGGCCTTACCCCTGAAGCCAGATACAGTATGTTGCTGTATGTATGGGAGGAGCCTATAGGGATGTTGATGGGGCCAGAGAAGGGTGGCAGCCAGTGGTGTCATCCAAATGATTTAGAAACCGGTACTCACTTTTGATTGGCACTTGTCCAAATGCCAAACAAATAATGATTTAGGCCAGCTCAACTTCTAGAAACCGGTACTCGCGTAGTGGTGCGTAGTGGGTGCATGACATCACTGGTGGCAGCCCAATTCTCCCCCCCCCACACACTGATGCAGCTTGAGCTGTATCCTGCGGGTGTGTGTGTGTGTGTGTAGGAGACAGTAGGAGAGGGGAGTAGGGCAAAGTTCTACTTAACCTATTCTGCTGCGCGAAGATCTCCTATGGTTCTACCTGGACCTGCTCAAGCTCTTTACCTCTTTAGCTGGCCCAAGTCCAAGGAACAAAGCAGGTGTGCTGGTTGATACTGGAGGGGACGGCATCCAGTGCATGTCATGTGCACAGAGAGCCACCCCTCCCCTCTCCATCACACCCCTCCCCTCCTTGTTCTGCCCTCCCCCACTTCAATCCGCCTCCCTCCTTGACCTATGTGAGTTGGTGGGTCTTCCTCAGACCCACTGCCATGCAGGGGGCTGCTCTGCCCTATCCCCGGGCATTCTGGCAGCACACAGCTTCACATGCTGGCAGAGTGCATTTTATGACTTCCATGAGGCAGGATCTACTGCCAGAACACTAGCAGAGAAGCGCAAAAGGATTGGGCTGAAAGACAAAATTTCAGAAACCTAAAGACAAGGAGTCTCCTGTATAATATGATTTCTTAAATAAGTTTAATGAATAGCATTTGATTTTAGTAAATATAAATAAGGGCACTAGCATTAGCCAGTCATCCTGATGCCTTCTGGATTCATTGGCCAGTCCAACGAGAACAGGTCTATTTCTTACTGAGTCATTCAGCAGAAATTCCACTTGCAGGTTTTTATTTACATCTTCAAAAATGAGAAAGACGACAGACTTGTGGTTTGTTTTTTTAAAATAAAAGCTGAACCTACAGAAAAGAAACCTGGAGTATTAAGGGGCCTTAAGACCTTTTTGTTCAGGAGGGCTTTTGATGACTGAAATGATGGACTGGCATTTTAATTTTAATTGAACGTTATTTTAATTTGTGATTCATTGGGCGTTTTGTCTTGTTTTATTGTTCAAACTAGCGTTTTGGTACCCGGCTTTGCTCGGGTAGTTTTTTATCCCAAGATTCTATTACACACGAAATTACCAAATTACCAATCAGCTCAGCTCAGCTCAGTTCCAGGCGTTCCAGCGGGACATGGCCGACGTTTTGTTTTGCACCCTTTCTCGCCCCCCATGTTGAGGGCCCCCCGAACCTGGACTCCAACAGCGTGGGGAGCGTCACCGCTCTGTGGTGGTGCTGTGGTTTTATTTCAGGATGGTGTGATGCACCCCTAGGACACCTAGGTGTATACTTAGATACACCCTAGGACAGCTAACTCCTCCTGGCCAGCAAGCATTGTTTTGTCATCCATTGTTTTGTCATGCCATGTCATACCTTAGCTGACACTCCCCGCTCCCCACTTAGGTGACCACTTTCACATGGGGACCCCCCCCGTATCCCCACCTGCGGGAGTGCGAGGGGGACCTGACCCCCGCAGTGTTTGTCACCAGGCCGCAAGGTGTCTGCGTGCCAAGTTTGGTGTTGATCGGTCCAGGCGTTGCAGCGCCTATGCGGCACACACACACACACACACTTTTATATATATATAGATTGTCAAGGCACACCACGCTGCCTGTGTGGATCTCACATCCCGCAATGGTCCTATTAATAAATGTTTTTTTTTTAAATAAATAATCTGCCAAACTCTCATGGCACACCTGCGTTCACAGCACACTAATGTCCTGTGGCTTACTGGTTGAGAATAGTTGGGCTAGAAGTTGGGGAATCACTGGGTGAGAAGAACTAGGCAAGCAGTGCCACAATGTTAAGTAGAGAGCATATAATTAAACACTTTCTGCAGGGTTAGAGTGATAATGATCTACCCAAATGGAACAATTCCTGTTTCTAGTTGTGAATGATGCATGACTAATGACATAATCTCTCTTTCTCATTGCTACAATGAAACACTGTCTCTCAGGCATGAAATTTTGCAGTTAATTGTCTCTCTCAGGGCGCAATCCTAACCTGAACCAGTCCAGAGTGTCGCAAATGCTCTGTAAAGTGCTTTTACACCACTTTTTGAGTCAGGGGGGCTGGCACACGAACATGCATCCTCCTCCTTGACTCCAAGAGTGGTCCAAATGTGCTCTATGGTGCATTTGCAACACTACTGGGCCGGCACAAGGGACTTGTGCTGGCCTAACTCCAGGTTAGGATTGCATCCTCAGTCGCTTGTACTGGTAGGTTACACACACAATCCTTTCTGGGCTTGGACATTTTCTTTTTCAGATTCCATCTCTTCTCTTTATGGCTCCTGATGGTCTTCTTGGGCATAATGAGGACCTGCCTTACAGTCCAATCCTACCTAAATCCCTGGACCTACCTAAAAACCCCATAATGCTATGGCGCCAGCACCAGCTACACTGCATCCCATGGGGATTTTGGCTGCTGGAGGTCTCCTTGGGGTAAGGAGACACTTGTCCTCTTGCCCTGGGGTAAGCCTCAGCAGCTGTCATGGGTCAGCTTGGATTTGCACCAGCAGTATTCCTGGCACAAGTCGGGGTTGATCCATGCAGGCAGATTGGGCCTGGGGAGGGGGTCAGGACTCAGTAAGTATTGCTGCCACTGAACCCAATCGCTCCTGGGCCTGATCCACCCACCTCACCCCATCTCCTTTGATAGGTTTCGGCCACTAGATTCACAAATTCCCTGCAGTGTGCTAGTACCCCAGTTTGGTGCATGAAATTGTAATTGCCAGAGTTTTTGGCCCAAGTACAACACTTGGGATGAGGGAGCATAAATAATGGAGATTATTTCAATCAGGAACAAAGGAGTCCCTGTCAAAATCCAACAGAGGAATTTGATTTTGGGTGTTGCAACAAAGCAAGGGGAATGTTTCCTGCCAAGACTATAATGCGCTGTACTCTACAATTAATGCCCTTGGCTCCCTCCAATTACCATCTTTACAGATGCTTATGAGAAACAGGTGTCTCTTTTGTTTTTCTTTATTCAGCCTTTCTGGTGACTCAATTAGGAGTAGACCTCATGACAAAGAGGGCAGAGCTGCTGAAACTCCTGAACAATTGCAAAAGTGGCAGCCAGGAAGAGGCACATGGATCTGAGCGCTGAGCCATTGTGCTTCTGGGCCACCAGCTGTTTTACAGCAGCCTCCAAGTACATCACTAGAATAGAACAAATCTGCCTCTATTTGGAACAGGAACTTATCTGAAGGTACCTTTTAAATCAGTTTCCCAGAAAAGGGCTCCAGCATCCTTAGCTTCCTCTCTGGGACATACCTACTCTGAGCACCTCTTAGCCCCGTCTCTGCAGTCAAACTCATTGTATGCCTGCTTCTCCCATGAATACTGAGCCGCAATTTGCCCCTTCCCCTCTACTCTGTTCCTACAAGAGCCAAAATGGGGCCTTGGCGTTCTTCAGAAAGGTAAAGATTTCCCCACGACCGAATGGTCTAGTCATGACCAACTGTAGGGGGCGGTGCTGGTGGGCCACTATGAGATACTGGAAGCTGGACTAGATGGGCCTTTGGCCTGATCCAGCAGGCTTTTCTTATGCTTATCTTCGTTCCTAAGCCAGCATTTGTCCAAGGACAAATTTCCATGGTCATGTGGCCAGCATTACTATATGCCAAAGCGCACGGAATGCCGTTATCTTCCCACCCAAGTGGTACCTATTTATCTACTAGCATTTTTACGTCCTTTTAAACTGCTAGGTTGGCAGGAGCTGGGACAAGCAATGGGAGCTTACTCCGTTGCATGGTCTCAAACTGCCAACCTTCTGGTCAGCAGCTCAGCGGTTTAACCCGCAGCGCCACCACATCCCTGTGGCGTTCTTATAGGGGGGCAAAACACTGCTGTGTAATGCGATCCCTCCCCCATGCCTCCAGAGCCATTCATGGTTCAGAGAGCAAAGCCTCCAAGCCTCTTCTCCTAGCTGCGAATGGCTCTGAAGACAAAGGGGAGGGACCACGTTACACAGGAGCTCAGGCTCCTGTAACACTTAGCATTTGCCTCCTCCCCATAAGAACGCAATTGGCATGGGGCAGGGGTCAATGTGTTTGATTAGGCATAGATAGTTGCTTCTGTCAGGAATGAGACTGGCAACTTTGGACCAGGGATACGTAAAAACCTCCTAAGAAATTTTGCTGGTCTTATCCAAACTTGTTTGTTTTTCCTGACAAAAAAAATGCTTCATCCAAGTAAGAGTCTCCAAAGTCACACTGGCATTTTGTTTTAGGTACTTGATTTTGGAGAGGGCCAGAGAAGAAAAGAATCAGCTGCCCTCCTGGGGTGCCTGCAAAGGAAACGGCACTCAAACAATACTTCAAAAGTTGCAGTCTATGCACTTTTACCTACACAGAGAGATTTCCATGTACGAAATGGTATTGTATATAGAACATTTCACATTTCTAGACTGATCTTCAAGTTTGGCATTGAAAAAAAAAATGCTTCACTCAGGTTAAAGTGGCTGAAAATGGGCTCCTGAATATTTTTTTCCCCATCTTCTCTTGCAGTGTGTTGTGGTTCTAGGGATGAACTGCAGTGGTGTGGTGTGGTGTGGTGTGTGTGTCAAACTCATTTCAGATAGTGGGCCCAATAGCATTCATTTGGGCTGGACTGTATGACTAAACAAATAAAGCAAGAAATGATGCCATTAAGTAGATTATGGCCAGAAATAAGCACTTTGTTCTCACGCGGAACTCATTAGTTGCAAGTGACAAAAGAGAAAAAGTACAATCTTGACCATATTTGAAGATATGGGAGAACCCACTACAGCGCTGCTTCTGATGCAGTGTCACTTTGCCGCTCAGCTGCTGAGAGAGGTCTATAAAGTGACAGCCCATGTGAGAATTGGGCTCTCCCTGCACCTCCACAGCATCTCCCCCTCTTACCCCTTTTGGTTTGCCCCTTGCCCCATAGAGTTCTTTGCCTTCTGAGGCCTCCTTTGTCACTTCCTCCCAGAGCCTCAGCAGAAGCAAAGCTGCTGAAAGGGTGGTGCTAGGAGAGCCCAATTATCATGGGGGTGGGGGCCGATAAAGAGCTTCTGGGGGCTGCGTCTGACCCATGGGCCTATACTGTGTTATGGCACACTGTAATTTGGGTCATGTAGAGGGGTCCACAGGACACAATCATTGGTGGAAACCAGAAAATGAATTCTGGTGTCCAGAATAGCAAAGCTCTAGTATACCATTTCCCAAATTGTGGGTTGCAACCCCATGTGTGCTGCGCAGCGAGTGCAGCAAAATTCTAAAGGCACAGGATTGCTCTTTTTTATTAAATGTGGAGCCATGCCAGATTTACCGTATTTCCCCAAGTATAAGGCGCACCAAAGTATAAGACGCACCTTAATTTTGGGGCCAGAAATTTGAAATATACATTTTTGGGGCCGGCTGCTCTTAGGCCTCCCGCCGGCTCTTGGCTCTTAAGGCAAGCGGGAGCATGAAGAATGCAGCGCTGCCCGGCACACCCCTTGAATAAGACGCACCCAATTTTTAGCCGCCGTTTTTTTGGGAAAAAGGTGCGTCTTATACTTGGGGAAATACGGTATAATCGTATTTTATTTATTATTTATTTTATTTAAAATATTTGTATCCTGCCTTTGCCAGAGCAAATGCTCAAGGTGGCGCACACTGTAAGATTAAAAATGTACACTATATAAAACAATTTTTTTTTTAAGTAGCAACTTGGGAGGAAGACAACCACTTAAGCCAAAGCACTGCTATAGAGACACAGGGCACAGACAGTACACCACACAAACCCAAGATGGAACAAAATTGTTTTCAACCATAAAGCATTATTGGCAGGGGTGTTTGGAAATTGTGTTTTTTGTTTTTGCAGATTTCATGATTTGAAAGGCCGATTGCAGTATTATGTGTTTTTATTCTCATTCCAAGTTCTCATTTTTAGTAATTTTAAATGCTTTTAAAGTGTATTACGTAAGTGATGTAGTGTCAGCAGATGCAGCCACAGTATTATTACTAATTGGAAAAGTAATTTATTTTAATTTCTGGAACATATCTTAAATATCAAAATGCAGGGTTATGTGTTTTTAACAAAAATAAACACTCCTAATAATTGGTATCATCTCTATCTTAACCACTATACAGTACTTTCTTTCCATTTTGCTCTTCACCCAAGTGCAGTATAACCTTGCAGCATATGATCCATTGCCTTGTGTCAAATCTTTCTCATGAAGGTTTCAGCTTCTCCTTTTACCTTTTTCAGGATGCCTTTCAGGATGATAAAAGCCTCCTACCATCAGCCAAAACACTTGCAAGAGCCAAGGCAAGTATTGACAGAATTGAAACCCTTGTCAGCTATTGGGGGGAGCTACTAAATCAGTTGCTAACAAGGAACATGTTTTGTTCAAACTCTGTTTTGAAGATAACCCTGTTGGGTTATTGAAACTTACAGTTAGATTTGTTTAATGACTCCAAGAATTAACACTGTAGGCCAGTAGAGGGCACTATTGTCTTCAACATCAAAGCCCACATAGGAGTCCCATTTAAGGAGAATTAGAAGCCTGTCTCCCAGCTTCATCACTTTGCTTTCTTCTGGCTATCAGATATGGCAGTGAGTGAATAATGTCAAGCCAGGGACCAGGTGGGCTGCTTGGTCAAGGCCAGAGAGGGAAAGAGCTTCTCAGCAGCTGGCATGTGGAAATGCCCAGTTCTCCCCAGGGGTATGAAGGGTGGGTGGTTCAGCTCCTCGTGCTTCGCCCCAGCAAGGCTTTGCAGCACCTGCTCAGTCCCAAAGAAGGTACATTTTTCCTGCCGTTCTGGCAATAGGAAGTAGTTGAAAGGATTAACACGGGGCCAACTAATGAGCTTTTCTCCCCTCCCTGGGCAAGGTGCCATGACAGTCTGAGCTGCTTTCCACGGGCCTGCTTCAACCCAGTCACCTGCTGAGACAACACATGCAATGCAGCTTTGCTCTCACAGTTGGATTCTGCCAATATCAAGCCGCTGCCAAAACGCCACGGAATGGAATGTGATGGTTACATATCACAGCATCAAAAGCTCCAACACCATTTCCCAACAGGATTTGGGCACACTCAGGGGTTTCTTAGCCAGACACTCACCAGGCACGGAGGAGAGACAAAGAGAGAGATGCAAGGTAGGGAGGGGAAGGAGCAGTGGAAGAAGGCGACAGCGGTGGTTGAGAAAGCTGGAGGGAACTGCTGAGCAGTTATTGACCACAACAGGCTGCCAGGAATCAAATAGGGGCCCTCCTGCAAGTACAAGGAGTATGACAGGGCCACATTTCCTCCCCCTCATAGATCATCCAGGTTGAATGGCCACAAGCACCCAATCTGGTACCTCCAGAGGGTCAAGCCAGTATGCGATGGGGATTTGTAATTATTTATTTATAACATTTCCACACCACCTTTCCCCAGGCCAAAAGCTAAAGTATGAATGAGAGCGCAATCCTAACCTGGAGTTAGGCCGGCACAGTTAGGCCATCAAAGTTTGGCTAACACAAGGGACACCATAAAGCATGTTTGGACCACTCTCAGAGTCAGAGAGGCCAGCGTACAGATGTGCACCATCCTCCCTGACTCCGACAGTGTTCCAAACATGCTTTACCTTGTCTCTTGTGCTGGCCAAACTTTGCTGGCCTAACTATGCCGGCCTAACTCCAGGTTAGGATTGGGCTTTGAGAAGACCTCCCTGTGTGCCTGCAGTAAACTGTCACATGTTTCTTGGTTTGGCAATAGACAAATCCTTAATTACCTCCCATCCTTTCAGCAGGATCCGGTTGACTGCCTTCCTTTCTGCCAGCCCTGCCCCAGCCCTACTCCTCTCCCTTTGATGTGGTCCTACGTCCCTGTACTGGGACAGAGTGCACGGGCAGAGAGAGTACCCACAGAGACATAATCCACAGGGAAGTTCTGCTGCATAAGCCCCACTGAAATTCACAACAACTGCACAGAAGCACAGGTGCACCTTTGCATAGCTCCAGTTCACTTCCATTGAGCTTGCACAAGAGAACTTTCTGTCGGTTTCTGTCTCACAGGTCAGGTATGTTTGCCTTCCATTCTGTGGTTCTTAACCAATGCCACAAATGTACCACCTGGCCTGAATCTACAAAAGTCAGACCCTGCAGAGAAGCAGTCTCTTTGCTCACTGGCAACATGTGGAATTTGCTCTGCAACCATAGTGCCATCAATCTGAGCAGAACGGCAGAGTCATGAATGAAAATGTTACATTCAATAATAGCATCTCAAAACATCTGAATTAGGCATTCAGTGTACTAAGCCAGCTATCACAAATAACATGGAGACTTGGAAAAGATGCACATTTTCAGCTTTATTTTTCACATAGCGTTCATGAAGGGTATCTGGACTTCTGAAATACATATATAATAGGCGTTCTCCAATATCCATGGGGGATACAGTTCTGCCCCCCTGATGATACCGGATAATTGCAGATAAGGGGTATCCCTCCCCAGCCCCCCGCATGCCCCATTACCGTTGTTCATGTTAATTACATTCCTCCAAAGTGATAAGGTATCTCGTTTGAACAAATGCTAGAAGCAAAAAGCTTATATCAAGATGAACAGGCAAGCAACCTGAAGCCTAGAAGGGAGACTAAAAGCTTCCTGTTCACTTCCTGCTTCCTGTTTGCTTTTAGTGTCCCTTTGAGGCTGCAGGCTGCTTGCAAATGCTTGCTGTAAGCATTTGTTCAAGCAAACCTCGTCACTTCAAGGGAATGTAATCAACATAAACAAAGATAATGGATGTGTGTGGGGTTGTGGGGAACCATGGATAACAGAATCTGGAGATACCAGGGGACACTTGTACTGTATTTTTAAAATTCAATTTCAACGCAAAACTAAATGCAGACATCTGGACCAACAGCTAATTTAGCATCTTATTTGAATTGCATCCCTTTCATAATCAATGTTGCTGTTTACGCAGCTGAAAATTAGTCACCTGAAGAGAAGTTATCTGCAACTCAGGGCACAATCCTATGGGACGTGGTGGCGCAGCGAGTTAATCCGCTGTCGCTGGGCTTTCAACCGCAAGGTTGGGAGTTCGAGACTGCGTGACGGAGTGAGCTCCCGTTGCTTGTCCCAGCTCCTGCCAACCTAGCAGTTCGAAAGCACCTAAAATGCAAGTAGATAAATAGGGACCACTTTGGTGGGAAGGTAACGGCGTTCCGTGCGCTACGGCGTAGAATCATGCTGGCCACCATGATCGGACAAAAACGCCGGCTCACAGGCTTTGAAACGGAGATGAGCACCGCCCCCTACAGTCGGTCACGACTAGACCATTCGGTCGTGGGGAAACCTTTACCTTTACATAATCAATGTTGCTGTTTACGCAGCTGAAAATTAGTCACCTGAAGGGAAGTTATCTGCAACTCAGGGCGCAATCCTATACTGCGCTGGCCAACGCCATATTCAGTGCATTATAGGAGAGACTGGAGCCTCCCACGGCAAGGGAGCATTTGCTCCCTTACTGTAAGGGAGGCTCCAGCCTCCCCTATGCGCTCCTTGAATCTGTGCCTGCTAAATAGCAGGCGCAGATCTGAGGAGACAGTGCAGCTCAAATTGGGGTTGCGCGCCTTCCCAAATGTGTCCTTATGGCCGAATCCTGCACCCGTCCATGTCCCGCCCTCCTCCCGCCAATCCTCGAGCCACCCCTTCATGGTGCCTCCCTTGGGCCGGCTGGCTTCAGTTGACGCGAGGGAGATGCCGCGTGGGCACAACAGGGCCAGCCCCGCAGGCAGCGCCGGTTCCACTGCCTTAGCACTGATGTGGGGGTGCCGATCGGTCTTCCTTTAGGATCAAACCAAAGATTCAGCTGATGCAGCCACACCAACAGGGCTGGTGTCCTAAATCACTTGTCCTAAATCATTTAATTGTTAAATACACTACCAGACCGTATAAACGACTTTTTGCAGCTTTCATTGACTTTTCTTCTGCTTTTGATACAGTTTCCAGAACCCGTTTGTGGGAAAAATTAGCCCTGACAAACATTGACCAGAGACTTTTATTTTTAATTCAGCAGTTATATTGCAATACTTCTTTGAGGGTTAGGCTAAATCCAGAAGGAAAGTTGACGAAACCAATTTGTACCACCAGAGGAGTTCGACAAGGATGCCTTTTAGCCCCTCTTCTTTTCAATTTATACTTAAATAATATTGTTTCTGAGTTTTCACATCCTGATTATTTTTCTCCTTCTATTGGTAATCGAAAGATTGCTATTTTATTATATGCAGATGATATTGTTTTGCTTTCACAAAATAAGAAGGGTCTCACTAGAATGCTTAGGAAACTGGATGAGTTTAGTATCCAGGAACAACTGAAAGTAAATTATGATAAATCTAAAGTTGTTGTTTTTGGACATCGTTCTCCTGTTTATAATTGGTTTACTGGTACTCATAAAATAGAACAGGTTCAAGTATTTAAATATCTTGGCGTTCTATTTGATAAAAGAGTTAACTGGAACTCGCATTTCCAACATGTTAAAACCTTAGCTAAGAGATCAACATTCTCAATAATTAAATTTTTCCATTCTGGGGGAGGGAATTTGGTGCCCCCGGCTCTTAAGGTTTTTGTTGGGAAGGTTATTGCCCAG
Source organism: Lerista edwardsae (assembly GCA_029204185.1). NCBI lineage: Eukaryota > Metazoa > Chordata > Lepidosauria > Squamata > Scincidae > Lerista > Lerista edwardsae. The sequence continues at coordinate 20,019 of JAJKFI010016068.1, forward strand.
ATTCTATATGGCATTGAGATATGGGGGATTAACCTGCATAAGTTACATATATTTGAAATCATACAGAATAAATTTCTGAGACATATTTTGGCTCTCCCCCCCAGCACCTCTGCAGCTTTTCTTAGAGCCGAAGTTGACCTGGTCTCTATTAGGGCCAGAGCAAGGCTCTCTATTTTATCATACTATCACAGAGTGCTGCATATGCCAGACTACCGCCTGCCTAAACTATGTCTGGAGGAACAATTGAAGTGCGGTGGTTGGGCCAGTTCGGTTCACTCATTGTTATCCGCTATCTCTCTTTCTACTGATATTTTTGTTTTTGTGGATTGCAAGTCGTTATTGAGGGAGTGGTTATATAAACAAGACAACGAACAGGATTTAGCCCTCCTGAAAGTTTCTCATTTTTCTCAGATTTATAGTTATTTTAAAATTTCTCATTCTAGACCATTATATTTTTATTCGCTTACTTATGTTAAGCTAAGGAAGGCCTTCACGGAATTACGTCTCCAAACTATGCCAACTGCGTATCTCGAAGGTAGATTCCAGGCCACACCTAAACACCTTAGATATTGTATTTGTGGATCTGGGGAGATTGAGGAGGTGGTGCATTATATTCTTTTCTGCCACCTCTATCGTTCTCCCAGGCAGAGATTTTTAGGTCACATTTTGGCTTCCTCTCAACTGGAAAATCCTTTTCTGATTGTGTGCTATCTTCTTTCTGATATTGATCCTCATGTTACCTATATGACTTCTTTGTATGCTAGGGCTGCAAAGGTTATTCGTTACAATTTTGTAAATTCTGGTACTGCAGTCTTTGAATTCTAAACCTAGCGGGGGGACTGGTTTTATAAGGCCTATGGTTTGATGTTTTTGAGGTTTTAGTAATTACTCCGCTGTGTAAAAGTTATTGTTTTTTATTTACCTTTTAATTGTTTTGTAATTGTCATGGCTCTTAGCCAAACAAACAAATAAACTTGACTTGACTTGACCAACAGGGCATGCCCTATAACTGTAACCCACCGGGGACTTTTAAGCCTGCAAGGTTTCTTCCAGGTAAGAGGCAGTTATGTCATGCAGGGGGTACACGGGGGTACGCGAGTACCGGTTTCTAGGATTACAGCTGGCCCCGCCCATTCGCCCGCCCACTCGTCGACTCCGCTCTCTGCAACGTTTGAATTTCCTGCATGTTTGAGTTGCCTGCATGTTCTCAGAGCCAGGCAGGCAGGCAGGCAGCGAGCGAAGCCTTTCCTTTCCTTACCACTGAAAAATGAGTTGCTCTGGGGTTTTAACATGTAATGATGCCAGGCCTCCTTAACATGTTCTGGGGGTGCTGTGGAATACTGTTGGAACTGTTGGGTCAGTTTAAAATCATCTGAGGCCTCAAAAAGGGCTTTTTTCATGTCACTTCCTGCCACGACATCACTTCTGGCTTATGACATCACTTCCGGTGGGCGGGTCCCGACATGTGCCAATCAAAAGTGAGTACCTGTTCTTAAATCATTTAGATGACACCACTGGTAAGAGGGGTTTCCTCTTGGGGGGGCATTCTCAGAACTTCTCCCGGAATGAAGTTCTGGCCATGTTTGGATGCCCAATGACCTAGAAGTGCTAAGTCACTCTTGGGTCACTGGGCTTTGTGATGTTCTGTTCCTCACTGGCACAGAATGTCACAGCATAGCCCTGACTATCACCCCTTTCTGGCCTTGATCATTCCCCCTCCCTGCCCTATCTCCTTTTCATTCGGGCCTCTCCCTTCCGCACTGTGCCCATCCCCTGCCAGACTTACTTTCCTAAGTCCAGTGAAGGTTCTTCCACACTGCCACCAACTGCAGTGCTGCTCCGCAAATGGTTACTGGTGGGCATTGTGTGTGCTGCTGAAAGCCATTTTATGATGGCGGAACTGTGTTCTGCTGTTGTAAACCCCTCTGTGCAACAATCTTAGGCAGGATTGGCCATCAGTGTGCTACTTCGAACAGTGGACAGTCAAATGCCTCAGAGCGCTTAAAAGCATGGACCCAGCATCTGGTTATTCCAACCATTCACGCTTCTGTACTATTATTTAGCTTCTATTTAGCTTCTATTGTTGCTTCTATTTAGCTGTGATGGCTAATAACCAGTGGTAGACACTTAACCATGAATTTGTCTCATCCTTTTCAAAAGCTATCTATGCGAGTGGTCATCGTTACACCTTTTTGGCAGTTAATTCCTTTATCTAATTACATGCTTGGGAGAGCAGATACAACTTGTGCTGCCCCCAGAAATGCTTTGCATTTATTTATTAAAATCACTTATTTCCTGCCCTTCTGTCTCAAAATGAGATGCTCAGGGCAGCTCACAATAGATAAGAAACATCACCACAATTACGAAGCAAGCTAAGAATAGGCAAATCAAACAATAGACTGGCAACATCCACGCACAGAGTGGCTCCGGAAAGAATGTCAGAACTGACATGGCACTCTGCTCTGCTCAGGCTAAAAGGAGCCACAATTTATATCTGCCTCCGGTGCTGCTGTGGGCTGCAGCAGTTCTCAACTCAAGTTACGAGCGTAGGCTGAGGGCTAAAAGACAGAGCTGTGACGCAGGAAGGCAGCAACTCAGCATAGCCATGAACTCCCCAGGCGGACCTGGGCAAGCTTCCATTCAGTTCCAGCTCTGCTTCTGCAATATGGGGGATAACACTGCTGAAGTAGCTCGAGTGGTTGTTGTAAGGAGGGCTGAAGACTGTGCATGTGAGCACTCTGAACTGCCACACGTACTAATGCTTAGTATTAACAACAAATTAATGTGATTATCTAGAACAGAGTTATATGCAACTCCTTTGGCTCACTGCTCCTTGGGCAACACACACCCAAGGCAAGGCGTATGGAGGGAGGGAAACTTTCCCTTCCTGGTGCTCCCTGGTGCCCACAGGCTAAGACAGTGGTCCCCAAACGTAGCACCCCTGCAGCCTCTTCTTCCAGCTTGGCCAGGTGCCGTCAACTTGGATCTCACAAGATCTAATAAGATCCAAGATGGCAGCACCCAAATCTTGTGAGAGCCAAGGTGGTGGAGACCTGGAGAACAGATAGGGGACATCCTGGGGACATCCTGTGGCATCCCTGTGAGTGCACTGTGACCCCCTAAGGTAGCAATGCACACATTAGAAACTCCTAGGCTCCGAAACTGTGAGCTGTGGCTTCCCAGGGAGCCATGGAATCTCACCAAAAATACACTGCCCTGTAGCATGAATAGGATTGTAGTCCTAATGGGGAGCTGCAGCCAACGGCCCGGTAAGTCCAGCGAGCTGCCGGTCACAAAAATTTGGGAACCGCTACCCTAGGCAAAAGCCTCAAATCCTTCCCTCTATGAGTTAAAAGGGCTTTTTACAGGTAATCTTTTTCCAAGCAGCAAGCCCAGGAGAGAAGACACGAAGCAGCAGCAGTTTTATGGTTCTGTTCCCTGGATGAAAAATGCCTTTTGCATCCCCAAACGGTATTCCAAGTGTGTGGATCGTTTCGGACCTAAACGCAACACAGGGCACCTTGCTTTGCTGATCTCCAGGAAGCTGCCTTCAATCTCTCCTTGCCACTCCACAAATGTCATTTGACAGCCCACCAGGAGAAGGCGATACCTTACTGGAGTTGACAGAAATGGGATCCAACCATTTCTGATAAAATAGGCACCAAACTGGCAGGGACTGCCAACCAAATGAGTTGTCTGGCTCATCATGAACAAGAACACCCATTTCTATTCTGAGCCTCTGGCTCCTGCCTATGATGGGGGGGGCAGCTAGCCAGCTCTGAGGAACAGCGGGCAAACCCAGGGAGCTCTCTGGCCATTATAGGGGAAATCCTGACAGGCAGGCACAAAGGGGGGGGCAGAGCAGGTTGAAGGAATGCCCAGGTCTGTCATGACCATCAGCTTGCTCCACAGGCACAGCGACCCAACAAGCCTTACATTCTTGCTTTCAATCACTCAGGATGGCCTTGAAAGGTAAGCTGTGCTCCTCCGTCACCTGGAGGAAATGACTGACATCCCTTTTCGTGTTGCCTTAGTTAGGGTTTCCAACAGGGAACTCTTGTGCCCTGAATCATTCTGGGGTCAGGAAATGCACAGCCTCGCAGAGCATGGGAAAAGGCTTGTTTTCTGAAAGTCTACTGTACTTTGGTGGCATCTCCAGGGTAGTGCAGAGAAGGACCACGTTGCCCAGCCTGTACATATGGGATAGGTTCCACTACCACCAGAAACACAGGATACAGTTCCAGCACCCACTTGGGGGTCTGTCTGCCAACCAAAAACCTTCCTGCTGAATTCCCTGAGGAGGGTAAAGGATGGAGAGGGGCATCATGCCCTACCTCCCTGTTTCGCTTCTCCTCCTGTCTCAGAGTTTTAGCCTATGTCTGTCTACTCAGAAGTAAGTACCATTATAGTCCCATGGGGCCTACTTCCAGATAAGTGTGAATAGGATTGCAGCCTCATCTACATATCCACATGCAAGGCTAAGCAGGAGTCAGTCGCTATACTGCAGCATATAATTAGTCTGTGGAACTCCTTGCCACAAGCTGTGGTGATGGCATCTGGCATAGATGCTTTTAAAAGGGGATTGGACAGATTTCTGGAGGAAAATTCCATAATCAGTTACAAGCTATGATTGATATGTCCAGTCTGAGATTAAAAAGGTAAAGGTTTCCCCACGATCGAATGGTCTAGTCATGACCGACTGTAAGGGGTGGTGCTCATCTGTGTTTCTAAGCCGAAGAGCTGGTGTTTGTCCTTGACAAGCTTCCGTGGTCATGTGCCCAGCATGACTCTATGCTGTAGCGCACAAAACGCCATTACCTTCCCTTCGAAGTGGTCCCTATTTATCTACTCGCATTTTTACATGCTTTCGGACTTCTAGGTTGGCAGGAGCTGGGACAAGCAACGGGAGCTCACTCCATTGCGTGGTCTCGAGCTGCCAACCTTCTGGTCAACAGCTCGGTGGTTTAATCCATAGCGCGATCACATCCCACTGTCTGAGATTAGTCACTAATCATGAGGGCTGGGTAGAAATTTTTTTCTGTCATCCAAATTGGCCACGGATGGAAGCTTTTTTTTGCCTACCCCAGACTGGCAAGGGAAGGGTGGTGTGTTCAGCAAGTTTCATGACTTAAAATTGGTGACTTGTGTTTAATAAACCCCAACCTCAGTCTGGTGTCTCCCTTGGGGGTGGTGCAAGGGTAATAGGCTACCTCAGAATGCCAGATGCAGGGGAGTGGCAGCAAGATACAAGTGTCTGGTTGCCTTGCCTGCTCCCTGGGGCATCTGGTGGGCCACTGTGAGATGCAGGAAGCTGGACTAGATGGGCCCTTGGCCCAACCCAGCAAACCTGTTCTTATATGAGTTAAAAAGCACTAGGCAGATTCATTTTAATCAACTCAAAGGAAAAAAAATGTGTTGGGGATTAAAATGAAACAAAAGGGAAAACAGACAATTACATTCTGTACTTGAGATCAAGAGGCAAAGTTCCAAAATAAAGCAAAAACAGAGCAATTAAGCCTTCCCTGACTTAAAGCATTCACTTGTAGTTCATCTTCCTGGCACTGGAGGGAAAGAGCTTCTTCCCCAGCTGGCCATCATCATGGCTAAGATGGCATGTTGCAAAGCCAAACGCTTATCTTGCCATTCCTGCACATCTTTGCCTGGCTCTGCCAGCCTGGCCAGGTTTCCTTCCATTACCATGCCCTGCCACTGCAACATCCGACTGGCTGCTTGTATGTTAACCGACATCAACATTTCCTGCTCCCAAGTCTAGTGAGTGACCAGGCCAATGGCAAGGGGGGACTTGGGCTTCAGGCAAGAAGGTTGTTCTCTGGTGATACCAGACAGCCAGGGACCTCCAGCTTATACCTGAAAGAGACAGGCTGCATGTGAGATGTGACCTAGAGCCCTAGTCAGAAGGAAGAATCTCACCCCACAAAGGCCTCCCCTCCCAGTCGCCTTCCCTGTGCACTTCTACTTTCCTTTCTTCCATGTTTTTTATGAAATTCCAAACTTCCCTTCCCCAAAGATGTGACAGCCAGAGCAAGCACAAATGTTGAAACAACGCATAGGAGTTCCCATTTCCACTGTAACCCCTGAAGAGAAACCTACATTCTGTTACTCTGTACAATGTTCATAGCATGCAAAGTAGTTAGATTTGCCAAATGTACTCCAGCTGCGGAACTTGGTTCTGGGCCTGACTGTGGCACAATTAGATATGTTTAATAAAACATTCCAGACCCCCCAGGGTACAGCTGCATCCGGATCAGAGACCGGCTGCATAATTCAGGCAGCAATCCTACAACACTTTCCTGGGAGTAAGCGAGCCCTATTAAACATAATAATAGGAGTTACTTCTGCGCTGATATGCACAGGACTGTGCTGTCAGTCTGTACAGGTAGTTTGCCATGTGTAGGGTTAGGGTAGCATAGCTCTTCCTGTTATCCCACTTCCCCAAAACCTTTCTCCAGATCCTCTCCTGGCTGATAACTTCTTGCACAAGATCCAACAGCAATATTGTGCCATCCTGAACGGACATCAAGTCCTGAACAGTAGGTAGGGTTGCCATTGTTGCTTTTCAAAAATTCTAGAAACTCAGGCTGAATACAGTGGACCTGACTTATCCATGGGTACGGCATCTGTGGATTTCACTATCCATGGATGCTACAGATACTGGGGTCCTCTTTTAAAAAAAAAACCACTTTTGGGCCATGTGACCCACCCACCCTTAGCCTTAGCTCACCCCAGATTAGCTTTTGGGACTGCCCAAAAGGGACTGCCCAGAGCCCTGCAAATAGCGCAGTTTTGCAGCACAAAGTTAGGGAAGGCTATATTTTAAACGTTTTTAAAAAAAGGATTCCAGTATCCACAGATACTGGTATCTGTGGGGAGGGCATGAAACCAACCGAGGCACTACTATACCTCTGGGCCACACAGATAATGTCTTTCCTCCAAGCAGAACAAAGGCTTGTGGGAAAACAGCCACCAAAAGGACTTGGATGCAAAGCAATTCAAAGCAGGAGCAGCGTGTCAAAACGTTTAAACACAGTCAACATAAGGGCCAATGCAATCATATCCGCCAGGGGAAACTGTCCTCTTTTGATTTTTTTTTAAAAATAAACCCATCTTAAAGAATTTAGAGAAACACCTCCACCATCAGGAACACAACTGAGGTGGGTGGGCCGTACATGCTGGCAACTGGTGTGAGGGATGCAATTTTGAGCAGCAGGCAACCATGTTGGGCAGGAGGAGCTAAACTCAAGAACACACATGCACAGAGGCTTCTCTCCACCGAGGCCCAGAGCTAGGCCTGCCATTCCCTGGAAGCTGACACAGCTTGACAGGTAGAGCTGGGGCTGCGGCTTGTCTTGTCACCACAAAGGTCACCTCATCACCTTCCCAGGGTACATCGTGCTGCCATGATTTATTAAACAGGCCCTGCGGCTGCTTCCGAGGCTTCCAGTCAGCAATGGCTGACTCATGGCATCCTCTCCCTTTTTTTGCAAGGCAGATGGAATCCCGTTGACTCTCTGGTAAAGATGTCGATCACCCAAGCAGCCGCCCTCTATGCCTTTACTTGCCTGCAAGATAATCTGGCTCTGTATATTTGGGCTGGTATTAGGAGGTTGGTGAGTTTAACGCACAACCGAGAGAGAGATCCCTTGTTAAACACTCCCAGCCCTGCAGGCGGTGGAGCATTTTAGAACGCTAGGTGAGGTCCTGAGCTCAAGAACTGAGTGGAAAGATTCTACAGGGTGCAAACTAGTGTGCATTGTGGGTAATAAGTTTGAGACTTGAGTAGAAGTGCGCAAATGCTATTGTATATCCTAGGAGGATCTAGGAGCTACAGTCTTGGGGAATAAGGTCAGAATGTGTTGGTTCTATTCCTAGATTCTGTTTTTGGAGCAGCAAGGCTCTTGCAAGGCCAAGGAAGCCCCTAAGCTGCTTAGATGTGAGTGGAGTCCTTGAGTTTAACTCTTAAGATGCCCACATATCCCTGAATTAGTATGCAAGGCCAACTTCTGTAAGAATGGAAGATCAACCCAGTTGAGGACAGATGTGGGAAGAGTTGATAAATATAGCATGGAAAGAAAAGAAGAAAACAGAGACAAGATGCCAGGAGGAGAATAAAAGCCCAACCCTATTGGGTTAATCCACTGGTGGAACAGGTGATCCAACACTTATGCCTTATGGAAGTTGTAAAACGGCATTTTCCTGGAGGACAAGTGGGGAGCCCAGAGTGGTGATGGCTCTATGAAGGCTTGCTGACCCAGGTAAGCCTGCAGGAGAGGCAGAATAGGATGAAGGATTGGCGAAATGGGGTGACAACGGGGCAGGGAGGAGGGCAGATATTTATATATCCATATTTTGCTGGCAATGTTAGAGTAGACCCATTTGGGCTTTGGAGGCTTATCCCTAGATAAGGGAAAAATTTCTCCCTTACTAGGATGACACCTCTAGGACTGCTTTTTCCCCCCTCTTGAAGGATGTCGCACATATGGATAGGGAAGGGTAGGATTGGACTGTAAACAAAAGAAAATAGGAACACACTGGAAGGAACTTTTTTTCACAGACTGACTGTTATCACTCAGTGCGCAATCCTATACTGGCATTGCGCCAGCGCTGTGCTCTTATGCTAATCCAGCACTGTTGAAAACGTGACATCAGGTGCATCTGCGCCAGCGATTCAGGCGGACTGGTGCAAGCAGCAGTGCCGATGCTCAGGCGCCGCTGCACCTGTCGGTTGCAGTGGTTGAGCACTGGTCCATGCAGGACATCCTGGAGGGCATTCCAGAGGAGTGCTGGGGGCATAACGAGGGGGCGCAGTGGGCAGCGATGTGGGGGGCGACAGATGACGGCCATTGCACCGAATCCTAAGCCCCGTCCCCGGCCAAGGTGGCCCCGATTTGGGCCACTGCTGCGCACGTTCACCTGTGCCTGCAAATCAGCAGGTGCAGATGCGAGCAGCCCCATAGGGCTGGCTGGGGCTTACCTGGGTGCAAGGGGAGAACCTCCTTTGCCCTGCACTGCACTGCTGCTGCTTCCTACTGGGTTTAGGATGCAGTCCTGCTGCGCCAGCCTTGCTATGCAGGTGCTGCTTAGGATTGGGCTGCCCGATACAAAAGAATACTTGATAGAATTTTTAAGTGCCCAGAAGTAGCTTGATATCAAATTTATGTGTGGGATAGCCCAACCTGGTATCCTAGCTCATTTCAATAAAATTTGATTTGAACTTGGCTGCAAAAATTATTTGCACAGTGGTAAGTAAGTAACTATCAAAACCATGATGGGATTGTGCATGCCTGCAGGTTGACATGTAGTTGTAAATATGATGCACATGAAGCTGATTAGTATCAAGTCAAAAGCACAGGTATGCGTGTGATCATTCTGTTAGTAAGTTTGACACACACCCACACACACACCCGTGTTTGACAGCACCTGGTGAAAGGGAATGAAACTGTTTTTAAGGAGGCTGGTGGGGAGAAGCAGAGGTAACATCCCACAGCAACCAGGCAAATGCTCCCTCACAATGGGGGTGCACATCTGAATCTGGAAATCATTCCTATGAACCGCCACTGTTTTAGATGAGATGTGGCTTTTGATGTAAAGCCCAATTCAAGTGTCAGTCTAGTTGCTGTGGCAACATAGATAAGTTCCCTCCTTCTCAAGCAGTGTAAGATCAGAGGAACTATCTCTGTGAACAGGCATTAAAAAAAATGAATTAGAACAGAGGTTCTCAAAATGTTTTAGCACCAGGATCCACTTTTACAATGACAATCTGCCCGGACCTACCAGAAGTGGTATCATTAACCTGGAAGTGATGCCTAGAAGTGACAACATCAAGCAGGAAAATTATAAGCATCCGCCATATGAAAAAATCAAATCTAGTAAAGTATTTAAGTATGTATTTAAAATAAAGAATGCTTCTAACCTTCTCAAGAAGTTGCTCATCTGTTTAAAATGTTTTTCCCCAAACATCCCAAAAGCTACAATCCTATCCAGACTTACCCAGGAGTAAGCCCCATTGACTATCATTATTAAAAGCACATACTTAGTAGCCTGTTAGAAGTACAGATCTATAACATTTCCCCAAATGTAGTCACATACCATGGTAGTTTCAAATCTAACATTAATAATAAAATACACAGTGAAATGAATGGGGACCCATTTGAAATTGGCTTGTGACCCACCTAGTGGATCCCGACTCACAGTTTGAGATATACTTCACAAAAGTGTTCACATGTTACTCCATGACAAGTTTCTGAGAATGAGGGTGTAATTCTAAACTGGAGTTAGTCTGGCATAAGCTAAGCCAGCAAAGTTTGACCAGCACAAGGGACACTGCAAAGTGTGTTTGGACCACTCTTGGAGTCAGAGAGGCCAGCACACAGACATGTGCCATCCTCCCCAACTCCGAGAGTAGTCCAAACACACTTTATGGTGGCCCTTGGGCTGGCCAAACTTTGCTGGCTTAGTTTATGCTGGCCTAACTCCAGTTTAGGATTGCACTCTGAAGCTCATTTCATTCTGAGTGAAAATGGAGAAATTTGGTCCAGCACTAATATAAAGCCAGATATTCATTGAAGAACCTACCAGAAGGGGGAAGATTCAGCCAATCCTGCCAGACCTGGGCCCAGCTCTAGCTTCCCATCTCCTTCCCCCTCCATCTCTTCCCAGCTAGCAACTACATTTTGCAGGGACTCCTGACTCCCACCGCAAATCCATATGCTTTAGAACAGTGGTATTCAAACTTTTTAGACAGGGACCCACTTTTTAGAATGGCACTTATGTTGGGACCCACCAGAAGTGATGTCATTAACCTGGATATGATGTTGTGGCATGAAGTGACATCTTCAAGCAGGTAGTGCTGTCATTGTGACATAATAAAATGACACTCCTGAAATGCCAATTGGCTTTAGTGGACTGCAGCAATTGTACAACCATGAAATATCCCTGGCACAAAGCAAGATTAGGACAAACTATGACAAAATACTGAACTATTAGTTCAGTAAAAGCACTGAACTAAAAACAAAATTAAAAAAAAAACCTCACTTGAAAGTTCAAACTGAGAACACACACAAAAGGAATAGAATAAGAGCAAGGTCTGCAGTTTCCAAGATGGTTGCTCCCAGCTTTCCGCGACCTACCTGACATCAGGTCGTGACCCACCAAGTGGGTCCTGACCCACAGTCTGAATAACACTGCTTTAGAAATATTGCAAAACAGCTTTATACTATGCAAATCTTAACCTGCTTGAGGTGTCAAGACGGGAGGAAGAAAAGTGGAGGCTGACAATTTATTAATGCAACTGATTCCAGTCATCAGCCACTGACCTGACTGGCAGGATGAGGCAGATCAAAGGGAGGGACTAATTAGAGACACTAACTGGCTTTAGAATTGCATTTCCATTGATGCAGCGGAAGACAGAATAGTTCAGCCTCGAGGGTACTTCAGTTTTCAATAATACAAATCTCTGAAACTAAGGTGAAGATGTTTGCCTGAAAGGAATACAAATCAAGCTTGCTGTCTGAAACTATTATAAATATATAATCAATGCTACATCGAAGGGTTTTGGTCCAATTACACTTGTGCAGTATCCAGCATCATAGGTTACTGCTTGTCTGTTTTTGACCAGTCTGGCCTGGTTTGCTTTTCAGATGTCCCGAATTGAGATAACCGCCTGCTTCTAAAGGCCAGTCAAGCAAAAGGTATTCTATTCTTGCTGAAGGGTGGGGTAGCCAGAGGCAGATCTAAGGGAGGGCAAATCTCTAGGTTTTGCAAGAAGCCTTACTTTGCAGTGGAAATCACGCCTCTCCTAGCCAATCCTCGCAGGGAAAAGCAACATCTTGGCCTTGCTTATTGGCTACAGCAGCAAGGGAGAGGAGGGATTTACATGTCAGGGTAAGGCTTCTTGCAACACTTAGAGCTTTGCCCTCCCTTAGATCTGCCTCTGGGGGTAGCTACTCCCACAAAGAATAACAATGAGGCACAGGTCCTAAGAAGAGGGTTTTCATCCAAAAAGATAATTAATGAAGACAAAGCCTGTTTGGGTTCTCAGTAAAACCACCTTTTCTCCCCCACTACGCTGTCACCAGGCAGGCAGGCAGCAGAATGGAAGCAAGAACTAATCCATGCAGCATAAGCTGTTGGGAAGTTCTCCTGTGCAAGCGCCATTGAAAAGATTGGAATTACTTCTCTCAACAAATCCTGGGCAGAAGAATTTCCCAGCAGATTGTGCTCCATATTAATAAGCGAAGAGTGCAAGTACTGTCATTTGGATTTTTCTCAGACATCAAAATGTTGTGAGTCAGTTAAATCTTTCAAAAACTAGTGTGCACACAGAGCTAATGAGATTGCTTGCGTATGTGCACTTTCATGCATGCACACATACAATATCACATACTGGGTAAAATAGCCTTGAATTTATGCCAGCAATATTGTGCATAGTTAGTTATATATACATAATATTTCAATGAATCTTAAGAGCCTAGCTGCCTGTGGGGTTGAGGTCTTAGCTTTAAAAAGCAGCAGTTTCTCTATCAACCTTCTTCCTGTCTTCTTTCATTTCTTCATGCCCTATGTAAGCTACCTAGTGGGCATCTGGGAACACCTAACCCTTGATTGATGCAAAAACTTGGCATTACTTGCCTTGAATCACTAGAATGGGGCAGGCTATAAATGTAAATCAATAAACCTGTGATAAGTTAATGCAAAGCTCTGAGAGATTGCCTTTTTTTTGAATGAGTAATGTTCTATAAATAGCTTTTGCTTGAGTTAAGCAAGCAACAGTAAACTTAAACAGTAAACTCAAAATGTGACGTGATCATAGCACTGCGTCTTCTGCCAAAAATAATGATTACAGTGACAAGCCTACCAGCTATCGTGGTGTTTAGAACGCTCAAATTATGAGGCTTGCGATAATAATCAACATTTGATAACCCTCGATACTGCAGGAGAGAGCATGACTGCAGGATCTGTGCAAAGATCATTTTATATCCTTATTGGATTATCCCTAAACATATTGTGAAACACTGAAAATGCAAGACTCAGAGCCTAACAGAGATTCCACACCTCAGGCTTCATAAAAAACCCTATCAGAGCTCAATAGCATCCTTCCTTTTATAGATGTTGATTTACAAATAATTTAAGGATCAAACAGCTTAACAATTTTACACCCCAATCCTATCACCCAATGTCCACCCTCTGGCAGAAGCGCTGGGATCCAGGCAGAAGCAAGTGGATCAACTCAGCCTTGAGCCTGGTTCTCTTTAACACCATCAATGATTTGGATGAAGGGATACAAGGGGGCCTCATCAAATTTGCTGATGACACCAAGATAGGAGGAATAACATAGAGGACAGTAGAAGCCTTTAGGAAGGCCTTGACAGAATAGAATACTAGGCTGAAACAAACAAGAGGAAGTTCAACAGGGACAAGTGCACGATTTTGCACTTGGGCAAGATATAGCATGGGAGATACCTGGCCTGGCAGCATACGTGAGAGTGATCTTGGAGTTGCAGTGGATCGTAAGATGAACATGAGTCAGCAGCGTGATGCAGCAGCAAAGAAGGCAAATGCAATTTTAGCCTGCCTTAGTATAACCGTAGCTCCTAAGTCGCAAGAAATAGTGGTTCCACTTTACTCCACATTGGACAGACCTGTCCAATTCTGGGGCCTCACTTTAGGAAAGACGCAGCCATACTGGAACAGGTTCAGAGAAAAAATGATGAGTAGAGGATGATCGCTGGAGGCTAGAGAAGAAGCCCTTTCTATGAGGAAAGGTTGAGGGAACTTGGTATGTTCAGCCTGAAGAAGAGAAGGCTGAGAGGGGATATGATAGCACTCGTCAAATACCTGAAGGGCTGTCATATGGAAGAAGGGACAGGTTTGTTCTCAATCACCTATGAGACTAGAACTAAATCAAATGTGTACAAATTGCAAAAGAAGATTCTGGTTGGATATCAGGAAGAAATTATTTGACGGTGGAACAGATTGCCTAGGGAGGTGATAGAGACTCCCTCACTGGAGATCTTCAAGCAGAGGCTCAACAGGCACCTACTGGAGATGCTCTAGGACAGTGGTTCCCAACCTGAGGGTCATGAGTGGATTTTCAGGGGGTTGCGGAACTTTTCTGCTGTAGACGCATTTGTGCAGCATTTAAAAGTTGCATTTTTGCACCATTTTCAGGCAACCTCCAACAGAAATGTGTTTTTGAATAAATTTAAAGATATGTCCATATACTTGAAAACAACTATTGCATTTGGTAACCTATGGTAGTCTACATACATGTTTTTTAAAGGCACTCTCCTGGGTGCTGAGTATTCACTCCTATGGAAATCTTGCAAAAAAGCTGAACTCCAGAAAATCTTTAAAAAACACAGTTTTACTGATCACACAGCATACCTATTGTACGATGCAGCAACATCAACATTAGGCATTTTGCAGGCTCTCTCTTTCTCATTTATTTTCCATCCATTTCTCCAAATGTTGATGTTTTTGGGTACAAGTTACTATTTCTTTAAATAGTGTGATTTATTAAAACAATGACATTACTCCCAGCCCTGCCAGAACAATGATGTCATTTCCTTCTTCATGACATCACTTCTGGGGATGAGGGTGGGGTTCTTGACAGGTTGTTGTACCTAATAAGTGGTAATAAGTACAGCCCGGTGCGAAAAAGGTTGGGAAACACTGCTCTTGGAGGATTTCCTACTCTAGGCAGGGGGTTGGACTAGATGGTTTGTGGGAATCTCTCAACTCCATGATTCCTGGGTTCTGAATCATTACCTAGCTGTGAAGTTAACGGGGGATCTTGGATAAGGTTGTTGTAAAGATAAAATAGGGTAGCCCGCAGAAACACCTCTGTGTGTGCTGCCTTGAGCTCCTTGAAGGAAGAATAGGTAAAAACATGGTGAATAATAAAATAATACTGGGAAGCCTAGCAAAGCTGATGTTCAGTTGCTTGGACCTCTGCCATACTGGGTGGTGGTTTTGTGCATCTGACAAAGTGCTCATTAAGCACTTTGCACTTTAAAGGAAAAAAAAAACCCTACAGAACTCTCCTTGGACCCACAGGCACAGATGGCATAGGCCCATAGTATTCCATCCCCTGGATCACTTAAGACACAAAAGGTGTGTGTGGGCTGTCTGGGAGAAGCTTACTCAACCAGTGGCATTCCCAGAGGGGGGCAAAATGCTATATTGTTCTGGTGCCTGAAAACCTACTGCTTTGACCCCCCTCTGGAAATGCCAAGGCACTCAACACTTCCAAAGAGTATATTGCCAGGAAGCACACGTATCATTTTGGAGACCTGGAAGACATTCAAACAGTTTTGAGGTTTGTCCCCCTGGAGCAGGAGTTTCCCAGATACCTGAAGAAATTTATCCCCTCCCTTCTCAGTCTCTCTCTCTCAAAATGACTGAAATGGCAGGATCACAGGCCTTTCATTAAAGCAACTGCCTCCAAGGTGGAGTGCGAGTGTGGGCAGGACGAGGGTGTACAGTGATTAACTGCAGTCAACCCTTCCAAGGCACCATCAAGTACAGAAAAAATTGTGTGGCTTTGTGTTTGCATACAAGGGCGGGAAATCAATGGGCCTTACTGGCTGGCTGTGTT
The DNA here is from genome assembly GCA_029204185.1 of Lerista edwardsae. Classification (NCBI taxonomy): domain Eukaryota; kingdom Metazoa; phylum Chordata; class Lepidosauria; order Squamata; family Scincidae; genus Lerista; species Lerista edwardsae. Next base: position 35,635 of record JAJKFI010016068.1, read on the forward strand.
GCTGAGAGAGATAACCAGGCTGGAGTTATGCCCACAGATCACAGGCTGGCAGGGACTGTGGGGTAGTTCGCCAAACCTGGAGAAGCAGCTTTCATGAGTGTGGGTGGGTGGATGTGTGCATTTAGTGCTCTACATGGGCAGAGGTGAATTTACTGCATTGAAAACAGCTGACTGAATAGCACTATTAGATTGTACGCTGCAAGGTGAAACATTTTTTAAATTGTATGTGTAGGACAGTACATGCTTAAGAGCCACACCGAATCATCAAGCAGACAAGTTCCTTGTCATCTGAAAACCTGCAGAATTTTATCACAACGCACCAAGTGACAAAACTGAATTGCAGCCGTACAAGTAACTGCATGCTTTCCCGCCAGGGAACCAGCAGCAGGTGGGCCATAAGTGGTAAAATGAGTGGTGGTGGGGAAGGGTCAACCCAGTGCCACAATCAAACTGTGTTAGGGGGGGGGGAAGAGTTACGCTTAAAAGCTTGCAAAATGAAAATGCTTGTACAGTACCTTGTATTTTCAAAGTGCTTTATAACAAGCTTTTTCAAAAAAAAAAAAAAGTTATGCTGAAATCAATTGGACTAAAGCACGGTCATGCATCTCTGAACTGAATCTCCTTCTCAGCAGTGTTCCCAGAAAGGCAGGGGATGGCCATCTTCTCCTGCATAGGGGCCAGATGCGCATGAGGAGGGTCATGAGCAAGACAGGCCTGATGACACTCAACCATC